>CM061560.1:241221472-241470632 GCA_030864225.1 Capsicum baccatum var. pendulum
AGTACAATGAGGAGACGAAAGTCTCAATGACGTAAATAAAACCATCCAAAAAGCAACCCACTAAATCACACTTATATAATAGAGCCCGATCTCTACGCTACCACCACAAACCCCCCAAAAAATCTCAAACATGGGTCGCACCGGGATCTTTTCAGGGCCGGATCAACAAAATTCGGGTCACAAACTCTAACAATACTCTATTTGGAACTTCATGGTATACTTTAAGCAAAGGATAGAATGGCCAACTGCTGGAAGGAAGTAAATGATATGACATGCACCCTACGCAAACACCAACCAGAAAATATGGAGCATCTATTCTTATCATGTACGTCTCATTAGGAAGGAAAGAAACCTCTGACTATTCCAACAAAAACAAACTGCAATTAGAATGTTGGTTGCAACTATAGTCCAAGAGGTCAACAGTAGAGGGGAAAGACAAAGAAGGTTGGAAGATGGGATAAGGCGACATACCATTTAGTTCTTAATTATATACTCTACATACTCTTGAGGGTAGCAGTAAGAATGGCTTATTAAGGAAGGTCGAGATCGCAACCTTTTTTTTTCTTTTTTGTTGGTACTGAATGATCACCTGGTTTGTGAATAAATAATTTACTTACCAAAAAAAATTAAATTTTGTGCTCAAACTAAAAATAAGAGGATAGAAAACATAATGTTCCCTTCGTTTAAATTATTTATGCAATTACATTCTTGAGTTTAATCAACTTCACATGTTTGGAATATGATAGCTAAAACTGATGGATTTTAGATCGCTCAAATTCACTTATAAATTGATTATTTTAGAATCAGGAAAACGATAGAGTCAAATAACCTATTTACGGAACATATTTTCTTTTTTTCCTTCCATAATAGTGAACTTCATGCCTTCCCTCAATGTGGTTGATTGAAAGATTGAGCCAACGACGCCATGACATGAGCTTGGTCAGAAATTATTTGTGTAGTTGAAGGATTTTGGCCCAAAACAATGCAATAACCATCATCATAATTCTCCATTCCATGTGCCATGAGTTGCCATACTAAGCTTCCTGCCATGGTTCCCCCTTCTTTTGCCAAATTGTACACATTCCTATACACGTTACTCATGAATGTGTCTCTTGATCCTTGACCTCTGCTAGACTTTCCGAATTCAGCAAGCACTAGAGGTTTCTTTAATATGGTTCTTGCATCTTGCCAATGGTTTGTTATCCACCTTTCCATCCACGCAAATTGTGCATCGTCACTTTGTCCGGACAACCTATTAAGGTATAAAAAATGTTTAGACTTGTGAGGTAATTACTATAAATCTCTATAATAAGCTTTCATAATTTTTTTTCCTATTTTACAATTTATTATAATCGAAACATTTGAAGTTGTGCGTAGCAAAAAGATTTAAAAATTACCATTGGTCAGTGTATGCATGGATAGTGGCAAAATCAATCTCATTGATAAGATGGTTACTTATATAATCTGTTCCAACTTGATAACCAGGATTAACCGATTTCCTTTCAGGAATTGAATCACCATAAAATCCCTCCATTCCAACCTCCAATAAGTGTTTGTTGTCTAGTGACTTCACAAAACTTGCCATTTCTTGAACCCAAGCCTGAAACAATATTAGTTAAAACGTCAGCCATAGGTTTTTCTATAATTCCAATTTATTTGGAAATATTATACTAAAAGGAGCTACTTGAATTGGAACTCACATTAACAGTTTTTCCTGAATAGTCAGCTTGGTCACGTGGCTCATTCATGAGTTCCCATGCCATGATTGTTGGGTCATCTTTGTAAGCAACTCTAGTAATGCTATTCAACCTTGTAATCACTTTCTGTAACAATTTCACAAATTTATTAACCACCATACTAGGGGTTAAAGATTATAGAATTGAAACCCAATTGATGGGGAGTAATTAGGACAAGTTATTGTTTGAAGGGGTAAGAATTAAAGAAAAGTCAAGTACAGTTTAAGGGAAGTTTGAATAAAATGCCTTAAGTTTAGGAATTCGGTTGTTTAGGTGAAAAATGTTGCATATGTTGTAAGCCCAGTACCTCAATGTGATTCTTGTAGTATTTTTTTAGCAAGGGATGAGTATAGAAATCATCGTCATTACTAATATAAGCTCCTGCATTCCGTGCCCACTGAACATATTGAGCTTTTCCTCCAAAGTCATTCCATTGGTTTACAAAGCTCAAGATTAAGCGAACACCGTATTTCTTAGCTTCCGAGATCACAAAATCCAAACCCTAAATACACAACAATCTTTAGTACTACACATGCATTTCTATTGTTATGGTAACTAAACTAGAAAATATTTAGTACGATGAATTTATGTTAGCCTAAACCTTTAGTTACCTGAAAAACACGTTCATCATAAACACCGGGTGATATTCGTAATGCCCTGTCACCTCCATCACTAAAAGCCCATGTGCGACAAACAGAAAGGCCAGCAGCAGAAGCATCTTTAAGAACTTCAGTGACTTTGTACCTCTCAGTAGGCTCGGCAGCAACATGCATCAACCAATAGGAATTGAAACCATTGAATAGAAAAGGGGATCCATTGAGTTCAAAATGGGTATCCTTAACACCTATAAACCCCGAATAAGCTTCACATGTGAGAGTTAGGAACAAGAGAAAGAGCCCAGAAATACAAGTCCTTGTATAAGACATTTTGTAGTGTAATGAATTATATGTGATGGTCACCTATTATTGGCTTTTATAGTGAATTGAAGATAAGGAAGTTTACTAAAAATAGTAAAACTTGTAGGAATAGGTAGACTTTCCTTCGAGATATTTAGATTTGATATGTTTACGTGAAAACATTTTTTCCATATAAAAAGTATCATGGGATATGTTGATATGATTTATATGAAGAGCGTTAAGGCAGTTATTTGGTTAAGATAGAAAGACAGGTCTGTTGGTAGAATTATATATGTATACGAAGAAAAAGAAAAATAATAAAAAGGAAAAATATGGAATTAATATTGGTTGGCTTTTAAGGACAGAGTTTTGATCACTACTGGATTTGATGATGAGATAATATGGAAACGTGTACTCAAGTAAACGGCAGTTTGAAAAAGTTAATTAAATAATGATAATACTTGACTATCTAGTCCAAACATTTGATCCGAATCTGTTTATTTTAAGTTGTCCCAGAAAAAAATTGAAAGTTTAAAATCATTTGGTGGTATGCTGGGTATTGGTATTCTATAGTACTATGATTTTTAAATAAGGAAAAGGAGCAAATGTATTTCTCAATTTTGTATCTCTCATTTTGTAAATATGCGGTGTATATATACCCTCGTTATTTGATAAATAATGCACATGTATTCACCCGCTAAATAAAAGATGCGTATTTACTCTTTTTGTTTACAGACTGAATTGAAAATAAATTCTAAAACTAGTCTTTCATATTTCAGAATGTGGCGTGATCAATAATACTTTAAAAAATATACCCCACAACCATTTTACCCCTTCAGATCCTACCCAACTAAAATAAATCAATTGCTCTTTTATTCAAACCCGAACTAAACCTATTTTATTGTTGAGTAGAAGAGAGGTTGAAATTTTTTTCAGTTTGATCGGGTCTAAAGGTGTGAAAAACTAGTGAAACAATTCTTTAAAGTCCCATGACATTTTGGAAAAAAAATCAGTTTTTGATTATTTTTAAATTCAACAAATATAGGTCTATCAACGAAAGATAAATATGCATCATTTGTTAGACGACGAGAGTATATGCACATCATTTCTTAACAAGGAATATTTATATTTGTTCTAAATCGCAAAATTGAGGGATATATTTGTCAAGACAGTCACCTCAGCCATGCCAACTTCCCCTAGATTAGAGTGGAGAGGTACCCAAGGTTCGTATCCGTTGAGGGTGATATTATTTCTAAGGCTCAACACTAAGTTGAGAAAGGTTGTCTCTCGAATTTGGCCTATGTTCGTGTTACTAGTGTTGAAACACCTACCTTAGAGTTAGCGCTATTAGTTTGGGAGTTTCAAGATGTGTTTCTGACAAACCTTTCTCGTATTCTACCTGATCGGGACATTAATTATTATTAGTTTAAGGGATTAATCGTGGGATTTCCTGAGTAAAAAGTTTATGAGACCGGTGTTTTATCATGTGGTGCTCCAGTGTTGTTTGTGAAGAAGACGAATTGTTCAATACAGATATGTATTGATTATAGATAGCTAAACAAGGTGACCATCAAGAATAATTATCCTATTATGCGCATTGATGATCTATTTGTCCAACTTCTGCAGAGTGTTTCTGTATTTTTGAAGAATGATTTGAGGTTATGGTATCACAAGTTAAGAATTAGGGCTTCAGATATCCCCAAGACAATATTTTCAATTTGTTATGGTCAGTGCATGTTACTAATTATGTCCTTTGGGTTGACTAATGTACTATGACATTTAAGAAACTGATAAACAAGGTGTTTCGACCTTGTTCGAATTTGCTTGTAATTGTATTCATCAACGATATATTGTTTTACTCACGTAATGAGAAAGAGCATGGATAGCATTTGAGGATCGTGCTCTCTAAGTTATCCAATGAGAGATTTTATGCTAGATTTTGAAGTGTGTGTTTAGCTTAGCTTTGTAGCATTCTTGAGCCACATGTATCCAAGGAGGACCCTAAGGTGAATCCAACAATGATTGAGGCGGTTTTGGATTTGGCTAGGCCCATTCCACCCTCTGAGATTCGAATCTTTTTGGGCTTGACTACGGATGGTTTGATGGGGGTGGGGGTGGGGGTGGGGTACTCTTCTATAACATCTCCTTTGAACAAACTGACTTAGAAGAATGTGGTTTTCCAGTGGTCTAGTGAGTGAGAGAGGAGCTTTCAAAAAATCATGACTCTATTGACTTCAACTCCTATTCTGACCTTTCCTGTGGAAGGTAAAGGTTTCACGACATATTGTAATGCCTCACGAATGGGACTTAGGTGTTATTATTAGAAAGGCCAGGTTATACTTTTGCATCAAGGCAGTGTAATGTCGAATAGAAAAACTACTCCATTCATGACTTATATTTGGTAGAAATAGTATTTTCTTTGAATATTTAGAGGCATTACATTACTAAAACAAACAGCTAAATGAGACCTAAAAAGGAGGTCAGATAAAATTGACCTCTGGAGGTTCTCCAAATATCAAAAAATTCCAAAACAACCTCAGGAGGTCAATTTTTTTAGCTTAAAAATTGAGAAAATGCTAACCGACCACTGGAGGTTTGTTTTATCAAAAAAATAACAATATTTTTTTTGCAAGAAAAAAAAAGAAAAGAAAACACCTAGAGGACAGTTTTTGCTTGATCTTTTTTTTATATTTTTGTAAAATCTGACGTGCGGGAGGTTGGTTTTGCTTTTATATATATATATATATATGTGTATGTATTTTTATAGGAAACTGAATTCTTTAGGTCAATTTTTTAAATCAAAATAAACGTACAACATAGTTGATAACCAATAAGCATTGATGGTCTATTGGTACAATGCATTGTACCACAAAGAAGATTGAGGTCAAACCTTGGATGGCGTATTATATTATTTTATAATTTTACTAAACAACCCCGAAGGTCAAAATGTTTCATTTTTTTTAAATTGTGAAGTATGGATGTGTAACAGCCCGTAAATTTTTTCGTAAATTTATCGCGATTATATGGAGTCCTAAAGGCTTGCGTATGGGTTAAATTAAGTTTATGGTGTTCGGAAGTACCCCGTCAATAGTTGTATGTGTAGATATTGGAATAAGCTTTCCAACGATATAAAGTTTGCCCAAAACAGAGGAGTATTTCATATAAGCGAGCACATTCGAAATTTCAAATCGGTGGCCAGGGAGCCTGTGAACAGTAAATCTGCAGTAAAATTACTGCAGCTAGGCAATTATTTTTTTGGATCAAATTTAGACGATCATAACTCCTTGTACAAAAAGAAATGTGTGAGCCACTATATATGGACGAAAATCTCCGAGAGTCTTCTTTCCGATGAAATTGGTTTCATCCAAATCCAATGTCTGAGTAAGGAGCTATACCCGTTTTACTACAGCCTATCAAAAAAAAAAACAGAATTGTGGGACAGATTTTTGGGTCAACTTTACACGACCATAACTCCTTGTACAGGAAGAACTGGGTGGTATACCTTATATAAAAATGAAATCCCTTTGAATTATCTTTCCAATGCAATTGGTTTCACCCAAATCCGATACCGGAGCAAAGAGTTATGATCGATTTACTTCAGCCTATCAAAATTGTCCACTGGGGACAGATTCAGTTTTATTTAAATTTTTAGGGCAAAATGGTCATTTTCTACTACCTCTTGGACGAAAATGGGTCTTTATAAACCTACACTTAGCCTCATATATATCATATATCATCCAATTATTAAGAGAAGGTGAAACCCTAGCCTAATTTCAACCTCAAATATTTTGTGATTCAACCGTAGAAAATTCGAATTGGTTCCGTAGTTGTGTTCACCATCTCGAAAGCTTCGAGAAGCACCCCATGGTTATGTAAGGAGGATTCTAAATGCAAGAGTTCATTTTTAAGGTATGAATATTGTTTATTCTTGATCCTTATCCATGAATAAGTATTGATAAAAGATTATGAGTATTGTCTTGATGTTGGAAGATATGAATTGTTTTGTATAAATTGTTAGTAGTAAATTATGGAAGTTGTTGTATTGGATTATGGAGGATGAATTGTGGTGATATATCATTATATTAGTGGTTATGTATGCCTAGTGATCATGTTGGTATTGGATGGTGATTAAGAAGGGAAATAAAGGCTAAGAGTGATGTTGAGGGATATTTCATGAAAATGCATGATATGTGAATGTAATAAGAGTATAAGAGGATGTATGTAGCACTCTTATTGATGAGCTAAAGGATTACTTCCTAGACATTATTTGGTGAAGTTAATACCTAAATGGTAAGGTTTGGTTGCTAATACTAGTTTGCAACAAATGACTTATTGTAGATAAGTGTTCGAAGAGTACGGGAAGTCAAGTTGGACTTGTATTGAAGTGGTTATATCAAGGTATGTAAGACATACTCTATCTAATCTTTGTCATGAATAATGACCCATGACACTCTCAAGTAAGCTTCCAACAGAGTCCTACGACACATGACACATAATAACATCATATGAACTTCGACACCACCAATTAAACTTGTTTTCACTTTTAAGATGTCCGGCTAGTAAAAAAAAATGCCCATATACTATTGTTGACTCCGAAATGGTTTAATGAGGTATCCATGATTCTCTACTTCATTTTCATGATATTGATTACCTATTTACATGTTTTTCCTATTGAGGTATCATGGTTTCAAGTTCCATAAGGTGTGACCACAAAGTAACCAATTTCAAAGATTAATTGAATTAAGAAATGGAATGTCTGTATTTTAAATTGATGATATGATGTATTGTATTAGTACCACTGATCAGTTGGCCATTGTATTATAAAGTTTATGTATATATGCTATTCCAGGGGTGGTCCCTGATGTATTGTATTAGTACCACTGATCAGTTGGCCATTGTATGACATATGTTATGTCTTGATAAGGATTACGGGAAGTAATGATATGAAAGTAATGTGCAGGTATCCCATCAGCTCTTTTAAGTGTGGTCTACTCATACTGTTTATTCACTGCTATCTAGGTTCTGTTGATCTTTTGTATCTCATCTTGATACTCACTGCCTTACATACTGAGTACATATTTCCGTACTGACGTCCCTCACGGGGGACCTGTATTCATGCCTGCAGGAACAGGTACTTCAGGTCGTACACCTCCGCAGTAAGAGCCAGGACATTCTGTTGTTAGTGGTGAGCTCCAGTTGTTTCGGGGCATCCCAAGTCGTTTCTATATGTATTTTTGGTATTTGTATAAAAGTCTTTTGTGGGCGGGAGTTTGTCCCGACCCTAACTCAGTTGTGTACCTATGTAGAGGCTTTTGTAGACATATTGTACAACCATAGGAGTGTTTGGTTGATAGACGTGATGGCTCTGACGGCCAATTACTGTTTATATATATATATATTTATGCGTGTCTGCTGGGCTGATACAGGTACTGTTTTCTTCTATTTAGAACGAAGTGCTGTCCAAATTTCTAATTTTCATAAGTAATGTAAATGTGAAAGTATAGGTTATGAACGGGTTCTCACGGACCTCCTCGGCTACGGGTGCCAGTCCGCTCCAATGAGAATCGGGTGATATGACTTGGAGAATTCCTATATACTTGAGTGCGAGTGAGAACATATTACCGTGGATTTTGTAGTACGTCTGCCTTAGACATTGAGGAAGTTTGATACTATATGGATCACTGTAGATGGGTTGACCAAACCTTCTTAATTCATACCAATTCAAACTACTTATAATTTAGAGAGGTTTCCTAGGATACATATAAGAGATCTTTCAATTGCACGACATGCCTATTCCCTTATCTCTGACCAAAGTACCCTATTTACATCACACTTTTAAAGGTCTTTGAAATAGAATTTTTGTACTCGGATGGACGTCAACATACTTTTCACCCTCATATAGATAGTCTGAGCATACTATTTAGCCATTAAAGGATGTTGGTGAAATTATAATAAATTACAACTGAAAATTACAAGTGTAGAAAAATAAAAGAATGTCTTCTTCTTCGGCCAAGGCACGGATATTTCACTCTTTTTAAGGAGATTCAAGCCTATTGCAGCAAATTATTTCACCAATCCAACAGTAATCCTCTTGACTTGTTTCCCAGGATACAACATACTTTCTTACAAAGAACAACTCAACAACTCTGGATAAGAGTTGAGTTCAAAGCTCCACAAAAAAGAACACCTCCCTTCAACTAATGAAATCTCTTTTTTACTATCTTATGTGAACTCTATGTTATCTTGTAGTGTCAAAATCATTCAAGACCACCTCTATTTATAGATGAAGAAATTTTTCATACAATGAATAAGAATAATAAATAGGAAGATTAATAAAATAGAGGTTACAATGGTTACAAAAGTTATATGAGTTACACCATATAAAGAATATGATAAAAAGAGGAATAAAGAGTGGAAAGATACATGAATTTTAAGAAAAATGGTGGACAAATTCAACCATCATAACCAAGAAATAATACACCTTAATGAAGAAATAGATGCAACAAAAGAAACGTGCAATAATGCAAAATAATGTAATGAGTTAGTGCTGCCATTGGTAGATGAAAAGTTGTAACCTTTGTCTACCTTTAACAATTGAAACAAATGCTTTATAAAGTAAAAAAATAAGCAATGTAACTCCCATGCAGTAAATTCCACGTCCCAACTTTGTTATGGAATTGAGGCAGTTAATCTATAAAACATTTGATATTAAAGTGCTAATTCATCAATCCCCCACTCAATTTAATATAAACACAAGAGACTAGTTGAAAGAAGACTAACATTAAGAGTAAGAGTGTCAAACGGGCCGGGTTGACCCGGCCCGAACCGGCCCGACGTAGCAAACCGGACCGGTTTGACCCGGCCCGGTAAGCCCGAGGGCTTTAGGGGTCCGGGTCCCGGTCCGTTTTTTTTTTTTAAACTGAGCCCGGTTAACCCGGCCCGGACCAACCCGGTCCAGGCCCACCGGTTAACCGGCCCGGTAAGCAAAAAAAAAAAAAAAAAAATTTAATTTTTTGGGCCAAACTAGCCGTTGGCCCAACGGCTATATTACCGTTTTTGGGTCCAAACGGCTAGTTTGGGCCCATTTAATTAAAAAAAAAAAATATTTTTTAATCCCCGATATTTCTGGTTTGCTCCAACAATATAAAAATAAAGAAGGTTATAAAGAAGCTGTTGGCGCTATGTTTACGAAATTTAAAAAATATTTCTTCCCGATTCCCCCTATTTGCTTGGTTGGTGCTATGTTAAATCCGTGCATGAAATATAATCATATGTGTCACTTTAGTACTCTTATTTATGCTAACTTAGAAATAAATACTAACCATGAGTCTGAACAAGTACAGCCTGATTTGTGGATGACTCTTATTCATTCACTCCTTAGTCATTGTTTTTTATTTTTTTTATTTAACGATTTAAAATTTTAATATCTTCTATACAAGTGTATATTTAATGTATACATGTGTATATGTTTATATATCTTATATAAAAGTGTATATTAATGTATACATGTGTATATATGCTTTATAAATTAGTGTATATACATATTGTAGTGTATATATATATATTATACTATTATAGCATATGTTTTATTTAAAGTAGTACGTATAGTCATATATAATTATATATTGAATGGTACGTATATATGTGTAATTGTTTATACTTTATATATTTTTTTAAAAATATATATTGTATATTGGAGTGTATATAGTGTATATTCGAGTGTATATATAGTGTATATTTGATTTTTTATTTATTTTTTGATGGGTTTGACCGGTTTTTAGCGGGTTTGACCGGATTGGGTTAAGTGGGCCGGTTCCGGGTGGATTTTAAATTTTTTACTGTGCGGCCCGGCCCGGACCGGACCGGTTAAGGCCAAACCCGGCCCGTAACCGGCCCGGAACCCGGTAAGATTGAGAGGGCCGGTTCCGGGTTGACCTGACCCGGCCCGTTAGACAGCCATAATTAAGAGTGTCAAACGGGCCGGGCTGACCCGGCCCGACCCGGCCCAAACCGGCCCGACGTATCAAACCGGACCGGTTTGACCCGGCCCGGTAAGCCCGAGGGCTTTAGGGGTCCGGGTCCCGGTCCGTTTTTTTTTAAAACTGGGCCCGGTTAACCCGGCCCGGACCAACCCGGTCCAGGCCCGCCGGTTAACCGGCCCGGCCCGGCCCGGTAAGAAAAAAAAAAAAATTAATTTTTTGGGCCAAACTAGCCGTTGGCCCAACGGCTATATTACCGTTTTTGGGTCCAAACGGCTAGTTTGGGCCCATTTAATTAAAAAAAAAAATATTTTTTAATCCCCAAAATAAATCTATAAATACCCTACAACTTCAAATCATTTCTCACACAATTTTTCACTCTCTCAAATCTCATTCTCTCTCAAATCTCAATTCTCAAATATTCAATATATTTAATTTCTTAAAGTGTTCACTTTAATTTTTTAATTTTTCGTTTACAAAGTACGAGCGGAAGTTTCTAAAGTCTCAAGCTTCGGATACTTCCAAAATTTGGTATTGTCGTTCCATCTCTTACGTTTAATTTTTATTTATTGTATTAATTGTTTAATATTTAATTTTATTATATTTGTGTATTTTGAATATTTTTAGTTTAATTTAATTTATATTATGGATAAATTAAAAAACCTCGCTGCTAAAGGTGTTAAAATTTTTTGTCCCGGAAGCGGTAGTGGTAGTAAAAAGCGAATTATTAGCGGTAGAGGTAGTTCAAGTAATAGATATACCCGTGTGACTTCGCCTCCGGTACCGCTTGGTACACCTTTTGAGGAAGAAATAGGTGTAGGTGCTCACGATATGGATTATGTAGAATTTCAGGAAAATTACGGTATAGAAGAAGAAAATGAAGTAGATGCAGTTAATGTAGACGAAAATGATGAAAATATTGCTGAAACACCCGCAGTAGGAGATGCTAACGTTAGATCTGAATCAGTTAATCTCCCTTCCCGTCCTCCCAGTGCCCCAAAACCCCATAAAAGAACTAGTATTGCATGACAATTTTTTGAACGTATATCAGATATTGAGGTGCAGTGCAATATTTGTCAACAAATATATAAGCATAGAAGTGGCGGTAAGCAAGGGGGTACGGGTACGTTAATGAGACATATAGCTGAAGATCACAAAAGAGAGTTAAATATGCAAAAGGTGGTGGGGATGTTGGTGGGTCAACGCAAACTAGAATGGACCCAACTACCGGTCAAGTAGCGAAAAAGTATAATAAATTGAGGGACATGGAAGAAATAGCTAAAATGGTAGCTGTGGGTTGTTTGCCTTTTAGTTTTCCTTCTTCTGATGCTTTTATTCGTTATATACAAGCAATTTATAATCCTATGTTTAATGGTATTCGTAGAACTACTTGTCGGTCTGATATTTTTAGACTCCATTCACAATATTGTTTTTATTTATCAACATTGTTAAAAAATATTCAATGTAGATTGTCCCTAACTTCTGATCTTGGTCGTGCTGTCAATAAAAATGATTATTTAACCGTTACTTGTCATTGGATGGATAGTAATTTCATAATGCAAAAACGTATTCTTGCTTTTTTATATGATGAAGATCGTAAACATACTGGACAATTTATTGCTGATTCTATTATTAAAATTGCCGGATATTATGGTATAGAAAATAAAATTTTATGTATTGCTTTTGATAATGCTTCTAACAACAAGACTGCTATAACAAAAATAAAATCTACGCTATCTCCGCCCTTTCCTGAAATTTTTCATATTAAGTGTGCATGTCATATATATAATTTAATTGTAAAAGATGGTCTTGACTTTTTTGAGCTTTATATTGAAAAAATTCGTCTTGCCGTTGGTTTTATTCAAGGAAATAATCGTAGATCGAGAATTAAAGAATTTAAAGTTAAATGTCAAGAAAATGGACTTACACCGATTTTAATGCCTGAGGAAGTTGATACTAGATGGAATTCTACGTATGAATTTTTAAAAACTTGTTATAAATATAGAATTCCTATTACACTAGCTTTTAACCAACATTGTGGTTCATTTGCTGATTCTGCTGATTGCATGCTACATAATTCTGATTGGGTTGTAATTAATGATCTTGTTAAGTTTTTTGAAAAATTTTATGTAGCTACGATTGAATTTTCCGGTGCTTACTATCCTACTGTTTGTAATATTTTGGCATATATAGCCGATATTTCTGGTTTGCTCCAACAATATAAAAATAAAGAAGGTTATAAAGAAGCTGTTGGCGCTATGTTTATGAAATTTAAAAAATATTTCTTCCCGATTCCCCCTATTTACTTGGTTGGTGCTATGTTAAATCCGTGCATGAAATATAATCATATGTGTCACTTTAGTACTCTTATTTATGCTAACTTAGAAATAAATACTAACCATGAGTCTGAACAAGTACAGCCTGATTTGTGGACGGCTACGGTTGATGCAAAGGATTATATAGAAAAATTATATAATCACTATGCTGATTTATTTGATTCAGCCGTACCTACAAATATCAGTCCAGCTGTCGCTCCTCATCCTCCCGAGGAGCCATCATCTTCTAAAAGGCCGGCACATAGTGGTTTTCCTGATTCGTTTTATGATTTAACTTGTTGGAACAGTGTGGATGAGAGAGCTTACACATCAACTTATCGGGAAGAGCTGAAATATTATCTGCGGACGCCACCAGAGGATCGCAGACGACGGATCAACACGCTGGATTGGTGGAGGAATAATGAATCACAATATCCTGTACTTTCAAGATTAGCCAGAGATATCTTGAATGTTCCAATGTCAACCGTTGCATCAGAGAGCGCCTTAAGTCAGGGACGACAGCAGCTTGGAGACAACCGACACTCATTGGGAAGCAACGCAATGAATGTTTTAGTTTGCCTGAGAGATTGGATTAGAGAAGAAAGAAGAAACCAAGGAATGGAACCAGAGCCCAACGACGACCTCAAACTTGAAGAAATTATGACTTCACGGGAGAACTCAGCAGAATCAAGTCCAATGCTTGGTTTTGCCCCCGTTGACGTCGACTATCCTATGCAAGTTCCAATTAATATTAACATGAATGAGTTGGAAAAAATGATGCATAATTTATAGATTTTTCATTCATGTAAATTATAAATTTTGGATCATTTTGCAATCAATAAAATTCCACAAATTCATTCACTCCTTAGTCATTGTTTTTTATTTTTTTTTTATTTAACGATTTAAAATTTTAATATCTTCTATACAAGTGTATATTTAATGTATACATGTGTATATGTTTATACATCTTATATAAAAGTGTATATTAATGTATACATGTGTATATATGCTTTATAAATTAGTGTATATACATATTGTAGTGTATATATATATATTATACTATTATAACATATGTTTTATTTAAAGTAGTACGTATAGTCATATATAATTATATATTGAATGGTACGTATATATGTGTAATTGTTTATACTTTATATATTTTTTTAAAAATATATATTGTATATTGGAGTGTATATAGTGTATATTCGAGTGTATATATAGTGTATATTTAATTTTTTATTTATTTTTAGACGGGTTTGACCGGTTTTTAACCGGGTTTGACCGGGTTTTAGCGGGTTTGACTGGATTGGGTTAAGTGGGCAGGTTCCGGGTGGATTTTAAATTTTTAAATGTGCGGCCCGGCCCGGCCCGGACCGGTTAAGGCCAAACCCGACCCGTAACCGGCCCGGAACCCGGTAAGATTGAGAGGGCCGATTCCGGGTTGACCCGGCCCGGCCCGTTAGACAACCATAACTAACATGCATAATGAAGGTGTGCTCTGCATTGAACCTCCACTTAGTAAAATAGTAATTTTTTACTTCAGAGTCGTAGTGGTCTCAGACTTGAACTATGACTTCTTAAGGGAAATAAAAAAAATTTACTACTTACACATAATAGTCAAGGTGTTGACATTATATTTATAGCCAGAATGTTACGATCTTGTGCTATTCCAGTTTTAATGAGTGCCTTTGAGAATGAGCCTAATTCTCATAGGAAGCGGCCTACCTCCACACTCACATAGGTGAAATCCGTCTAGAGTGCTCCTGTAATTTAGCACCCCACTCATACGAGCTACAAATTTTCATTAAGAGTTTATTTTAAATTCAACCTCACAATCATTACAGGTGAATGCACTCACACCATAGAGAGGGATAAAAAAGATAGTGCATTTTTCACAACAAGTCATCATTTGATTTGTTTTTCTCATTGAACCTGGTTATAGGATCTCTAGTCCCTAGGTTGGATTTCCTCACATATGACTTAAGATTCAATAGTCTTAAATCCCACCCACCCTCGATGTGCTTCAGGCTTTTTCTCCTGCTAAGTCCTTGGTCAACGGATTTGCAAGATTATCACAAGATTTGACATGATCAATATTACTAGTACCATTTGTCAAATATGATCTCACATTACTGTGTTTTCTCCTTATAGGTCTGGATTTACCATTATAATAATGATTTTGAACTCTACCAATTGCAGTAGTGTTATCACAATGAATTAATATAGAAGGAATTGATTTTTCAGAATAAGGTATTTGAAATAACAAATCTCTCAATCAATTTGCTTCCTTACTTGCTGAAGCTAAAGCAATTAGTTTAGCCTCCATGGTAGAGTTAGTAATAATTTTTTGCTTTTTAGACTTCCAACAAATAGAACCACCACTCAAAGTAAAAATATAACCAGAAGTGGATAAGAAATCATCTGATAAAGTGTTCCAATCCACATCACAAAAGCCTTAAAGTATAGCAAGATAATTTTTATAGAACAAACCACAGTTTTTTGTTCTAATTAAATATCTCATTACTTTCGTTATAGCATGCCAATGTTCATTACCTGGCTTGCTAGTAAACCTGCTAAGTACTCCTACTATATATGCAATATCAGGTGTAGCATATTTATTTTGATTTATAACATCATTTTCACTTCCAACAGGAAACAAGTGAACACTAGAATCAAATGGAGTTACAACATGCTAGCAATCAAGGAAATTATATTTTTTCAATATTTTCTCAACACAATGTGACCAGTCAATGAAAATTCCATCACATTTTCTAGTAATTTTTATTCGTAGAATAAAATTTTCCTCACCAAGATCTTTCATATCAAAATGACTTGTAAGAATATTTTTAGTTTCACCAATAACATTCATGTTAGAGCCAAAGATCAATAAATCATCAACATATAGGCAAATAATAACATGCGAATTATTCCAAGACTTATTATATATGCACTTATCATACACATTCGTTTTAAAGCCATTATCAATCATGCAGGAATCAAACTTTTCATGTCATTGCTATGGTGCCTGTTTTAAGCCATATAGGGATTTATTACGTTTACACACTGTTTTCTTGGCCAGCTCACTTGAGTTGTTCCATGTAAATCTCCTCATTTAGGTCTCCATTCAAAAAAATAGTTTTTACATCTATTTGATGAATTTGTAAATCAAAAATTACCGCAATAGCAACTAAAAGTCTAATGGATGTAATTCTAGTTACTGGAGAAAAAGTGTCAAAAAATTCTTGGCCTTCTAGTTGTTTAAACCCTTTAGCCACTAGCCTAGCTTTATATTTATCAATAGATCCATTAAGTTTTAACTTTTTATGTAAGACTTATTTACATCCAATTGTTTTACAACCCGATAGTAAATCAACTAGCTTCCAAGTTTTATTGGAAATTAGCGATTCCATTTCATCATTTATAGCCTCTTTCTATCAAATAGCATCATGTGAATACAAAGCCTCTTTTAAAGTGATAAGGTCATCTCCAATGTTAAAAACATAATAATCAGGACCAAAATCATTTTCAACAACTCAAAATCATCATTTTCTTTATTTCTTAAAGTAGAAGTAGAAGAACTAGGTAGTGACGAAATATTTTCTTTAGTCCTTAGACCCCCACTATTTTTAGAATTAAAGAAAAATTTATTTTCATGAAAACTAGCATCACCTGATTCTATTATCACACTATGTTCAAGAATAAAAAATCCATAGGCCGTACTATTTGAAGCATAACCAAAAAAAGCACAAGTAGTAACTTTTTTACCCAACTTAGAGATTTTAGGATCCATTAACCTAATATAGGCTAAGCAACCCCAAACTCTTAAATATCCCAAATTTGGCTTATGACCTTTCCATAACTGAAAAAGTGTTAGTTTAGTCTTTTTATGAGGCACACGATTCAACACATAACAAGTAGTCAAAAGAGCTTAGCCCTAAAAACTTAAAGGTGCACAAGACTCAATTAACATGGCATTAGTCAACTCAACAAAAGTTCCATTCTTCCTTTCCGCTACACCGTTAGATGCAGGAGAATAGGGAGGAGTAGTTTCATGAATTATACCCAAAGATCTGACAAAAGAACTGAACTCATGTGACTCCTATTCAATGCCTCTATCACTTCTTATTCTTTTTATTTTTCTATTAAACTGATTTTCAACTTCACCATCCATCAACATTCTTCGATATGGTTCACCATGTTTATGTCTGTTATCAATATCCAGAGTCAGCCCACCATCCATCAACATTCTTCATCATGTTTATGTCTGTTATCACCGCCACAAATAGTTCTTCGATAATGGTTGCCTGAGGTTTAGGCTCACGTTTTTGAAATATGCAAAATCAAGCAATATGCCCACTCTTGCCATAGACAAAGCACTCTTATTTTTGTTGTACATGTTGATTTTTTTATTGGTTGTTTCCACCATTATTGTCCTTGGGATGTCTACCATCATGTTTCTTAAATTTTTTCTTCTTAGACTTCAAAGCAGTATTTTTGTTAGTTTCAAGGGTAGCATTATTTGAAGAAGTTAAATTTACCTTCAGTGTGATGTTGTTCTCTTCTGTTTGAAAAAGTGCATCTTGACCCGTTGCTTCTTCTTCCATGCAGATTCTCATTATCAAAGTCTCAAGAGAGGTTTTCTTTTGCTTGTGGCGCATAGTATTTTGTATATCCTTCCACGAAGGTAGAGGTTTATCAATTATTCCCCAAACCATAAGGTTATCTCCAATTTTGACCTATTTGGACCCGAGCTCGCCAACAATCATTATGAAATCCTGAGCTTGGTCTACCACTGATTTGTTGTCCACCATTTGGAAATGAAAAAATCTTCTAGCCGCATATTTTTTCGCTCCCACCACCCTAGTGTCATACTTACTCTGCAATGCTTTCTAAATTTTCTTTGTACTAGAGTAAGTTCTATCTTAGTAATCATAAAAATTATCAAATAGACAATTAAGAAGAAAATACCGATACTTGTAGGAATCACCATCGTATTTTTCAACTTTCTCTTGAAGAGAGAGAAGTTCATCATCAGTCATGAAAGAGTTATCTAATTTGTTTGGGTTCTTCTTGGTTAACACCTATGAAACGTTGAGAAGACTTAAGTAGAAAAGCACTTTACCCTTCCACCTTTTGAAATGAGTACCATTGAATAAGAATGGCTAGTTGAGATATCCCATCTTGGCATCCTCGAATTTTCAGATGTTGTAAATGAATCTCCTTAAAATAATTGGCAAGGGTTACAAGAGTTTTATGAGTTACACCATATAAAGGATATGATAATAGAGGAATAAAGAGTAGAAAGTTACATGAATTTTTAGAAAAATGGTGTCCAAATTCAACCACCATATCCAAGAGATAATACACTTTAATGATGAAATAGATGCAACAAAAGAAATGTGCAATAATGCACAATAATATAAGGAGTTAGTACTACCATTGGTAGATGAAAAGTTGTAACCTTTGTCCACCTTTAACAATTGAAACAAATGCTACATAAAGTCAAAAAATAAGAAATGTAACTCCCATGCAGTAAATCCCACGTCCCAACTTTTTTTATGGAATTGAGGTAGTTATAATATAAAACATTTCATATTAAAATGCTACTTCATCAGAAGACATGCACTGAGCATTTGTAACTAATTTAGGAGGTCATTGGGATGAGTTATCTCCATATGGAAAAGTTTGCTTACTATAATGCTATTATTCCTTCATCCGGATGGCTTCATTTGAGGCCTTGTATGATCGGAGGTGTATATTATATCCTATTGGGTGGTTTGAGCTAGAGTTAGTGTTTTATTGAGATATTCTTTGGATAAGGTAAAATTGACTCAAGATTCTTGAGTTAGTTTTATTTCAACCTTAGTTTTATTTCAATCTAAATACATAGCACACATATTTATAAGGAAGAATGTTAACCATTGCTCATATATATTATCAGTATTGAAAATTTTTGTTGAAGTTTTAATTTTGTTAAACTAATATTGCTTAGCAATGTATATTATTACAAAGGATGCAATTCAGATGTAATTGCTGAAATAGACCCGAGATTCCTCAATCTCTAATTGTAATCATGGAAATTGATTTAGTGTTTTAAAATTTTGAAATTGAAAAGCCGTTAATAAATTTAAGGGACCCATTAAGCACAATTTCATAAATATAACGTTAATTGTGTTATGTCTTTAAGGGCAGATGCTTTATTTCCTTAATTATTGTTAAATTAGTTAATTCAGATACTTAGGAAGTAATGTATATCAATATCTAGTTATGTATATGAATAATTAAAATTTGGGAGAGAGAAAACATAAATCAGAAAATCGAGAGAGAGGATAGTTAAGGAGTAAATTAGTGAGATTTTTATTATTTTTCCTATATTTTAGCATCCTTATATAGTTTATAGTACAAATGCTATCTCAAATAAATGATGGGGTATTATGAACTAAGAATTACATATATACACAAATTTAAGTTAAATAATTACAAAAAATTCCCAATTGGTAAAGTAATTACACAAATTCCATAATAATTACAAAAATTCCTTTATTGGGTATTTTCTCTCTCATCAACATTATACATGTAACAACCGGTTTCATCCTTCCGTCTTTTACTCTCTTATGCTCCCATTATCAAGGCGTTATTTACTCCATTTTTGAAACCCCTCTTTTTACGGCATACTTGAAGTAAAATTTACTTGTGGTTATCAAATTGTAAGTTATTCAACAGTTAATTATTTTTAATATTGTACTTCATTAATTTTTTTGATTTTTTTTGTTCAACTTTTCCAAATCAGGGGTTTTCCGTTTTTTGTTTCTTTTTGCATGTTTAAATTACAGTATTATTCAAGCTTAGTCAAGTTAAGTAGTTCGTCTTTTCGTTATTTTTCATATGGTACAAGTTAGATCTGATATTTTCTTGTTTTTAGTTCGATTTTCAATACTGTTAACTTAAAATAGTGTTATTTGGTAATGGATAATCCTCCAAGTTTTAGTTTAGGAATTACTCAGTTAGATGCAACTGTACAAGATATTCCACTTGGATTTGTTCCTGCTGCATTTGATGAACAGGATCCTGATTAGGCAGAGAATCGATCAAAGCACAGAAACGACCCCGTTACAATTAAGAAATTGACGGATAAGGCTGCTTCTAAATCGAAGAAGTCTACTTCAAAAGCAAGTAAAAATAAATTTGATGATTCTGGCTGACCACGTCTGCCGAAGGTATTTACTATAACTGTATGTGTAATTTGAGACATGTATAATATTACATCATACATTAGTGTTTCATCAAAGGAATGTATAATATAGTTGCTCTGAAATATTATTGTAAAGGTTATACATTCTAATAAAGCTGATATTATTTTTTGAAATGTATAAGTTACCTCATACATGTGTATTTTATGTTTATGTTTTGGTCTGTCATAATTTGTTAGATGTATACATAACCATCATACATGTAGTGTATATGTTGGACTGAAATTTTTTATAAATGTATTTTCTATTTATGTTTTGGTCTGTTATAATTTGTTAAATGTTAGATGTATAAGATAACATCATACATTTATAATTGTAGTGTATATGTTGGACTGAAATTTTTATACATTTAAATAGTTTAATTTTCAATGTATAAATAAACCTCATACATGACTAATAATTGTTTAATGTTGGTTTGATTTATGTTATGAAAGTATAAATGAATATCATACAATCAGTAACTGTTAGCTAATTATGTCAATGTATAAATAACCCTCATACATGACTAACTGTTTAATTGTCAATGTATAATTAACCCTCATACATGACTAACAATTTAATTGTCAATGTATAAATAACCCTCATACATGACTAACTGTTCTTAAATAAGTAACCATCACACATGTTTTACTGATTATATTATTTTTCAGATGTATAAGTTAACATTATACATGTGTTAGTGTATTGTATATTTTAACCTTATACAGTTATAAGTTACCCATCATACATGACTAATAATTGTTTAATGTTGGTCTGATTTGTGTTATGAAAGTATAAATGAACATCATACAATCAGTAACTGTTAGCTAATTATGTTCTATTTTTTTCCTAGGGAATGAAATACCGAATTGATAAAGTCCCACCACACCCATTGCATATGAGGAGCTTGTGTAACTGTGCTTTCGGGGAAGAGATAAAGGAATATTTTGGAGAGAATGTACTGGGAGCATTTAGAAATAGGATTTTTGACATATTTCTGGATTTTCCACGGTGTAACTGGATAGGACAGATTTCCAAATACCTACTCATGCTTGAAATTCAGTAGGATAGCAAAGACGAGCTTCATGTTTGGGTACATGGGGAAATCCTCATTTTCACAATGCTTGAATTTGCCATTATAAGTGGTCTGAAGTGTACCGGTAATATTGATGATTATATGTATACTTCATCATCTAAATCAACGTCGATGTCGAGGTATTTTTCCGATAATAAAAGAGCAATAACTCGTTCAAAACTGATAACACGGGTGTAGAATGGAAACTTTGATAACGCTGAAGATGCTCTGAACCTGGCTATATTTTTCTTTGTTCATACATTCATGTTTTCACAGCATAAGGAAGCACTAATCAGTATTGCGCACTTTCAAATTGTTGAGGACGGTCGGTACATACACTTTCCATGGGGGAAGGTCACATTTGAAAAGTTAATGAGTTCCTGGCAGAAGGATTTCGACACTGTGAAGTAGTTATATTCATTTAGTGGAATGCCGCACGTTCTAAGTGTTTGAATATTTGAGTGCTGCTCCAAGGTAGAATCAAAAACTGCTGTCCGTCAGAGAAACGCTATTCCCAGAATACTAAACTGGTTAGTGCAGTGTATAAGGCCTAAGTATGAATCTTTTATGTCTGGCATATTCACTAAGGTAATTATTTAACTTTTTACTTATTTTTTTTACTAACGTCATTTCATTTATGTGCAAATATTTTATTTTTTTATTATTCTTTCCAGCATTATTACAAGAATATACAACCTACAATCGATGAAGTTAGGATCTTGGATTTGTACTTTTCAAAAGATTTTGAGATATGTGATCCAAAAACTTATGCTTCGACATCTGATTCTGGAAAGTTGAAAAGGACAGCAGTTGAAATTCAACAGCGTGTTGGTACCATTGCTGAAGAATTTGGTGATTTCAGCACTATACCGCCGTGGAAAATCCTCATAAAGGCTGGTTTTGAATCGCTTGTATCGCCTGACCAACCTTTGAAGAAAAGAAAGACTGTCATGTTTGAGAAAGAAAAGCAAGTGGTGATGGTTGATGGTACATCTGGATCTGGTCATGCAGTACATCATGGATCTGATTTGTATCGTGAAACGCATAAGGATGCAGCAGACAAGGGAGAAATTGGTGTGTCTGAAATTCAACATCATCATCATGTAGAAATTGGTGTTTCTCCGTAGAGTCACTAATACAAGTCTGTTCCTTCATCATCCAGACAACCTGAAGGGATTTCTAAATCAAGTTTAGATGGAGATGAAATAAAGAATTACATCAACAAATGTGTAAGTTTAGTTTCTTCATTGTATATTTTATCAGAATAGCATGATTTGTTTGTACTAACTTTTTTTTTCGTGATAAGTTTGCTGAAACGATGGACGAACTGGTTACACTAATATAAAAAATACCCACGGAGATTGTCAAAGCATCGAAGAATGAACAAAATAAGCAATCATAGGTATAGCAAGTTAATTTCATTATATTTTGCATAAAGTTGCTGAAATCTTCATACATTCAGATTTTTGTTGTTATACAGGAGGACAAAATTGATAAACAACAACAAAGTCAAGAAGACGGATCCAACAAATAGGAGCGACAACATAAATCTGATATGCAAGTACTTTTTCTCACTTATGTTTTTCTTTTACTATAAATCAACATACTTATCTTATCAAAAATAAATGTTGTTTGTTTTTAAAATAGCATGATGATTATGATAAAGGATCACTAAATGATATGGAAGTGTCTCGTGATGAAGAATCTAATAAGCAGAACCTTCTTGAAGAGCAACAATTGCTGGTTTTTTTCCTGAATACTTGTTACGTACTAAACTTGTGCAGTTTAAGTATTCATCATACATTACCTTGAATGTATAATGATCAGTTATACATTAAACTTTCTGCATTTTCCTTTAGCAAAACACATGTTATTTATGAATTTATTCTTTAATAATAATGTCATTTACACTTACTTAAACAATATCATTCAAGAATCACCGAAAATGATTTCATGAAGAACTGTTAATTAAAGCGACTTGTAATTTAATTTAGGAGGTGAATGCGGCAAATAAAGACGCAAGTCGTGAGGATAATTTTGAAAATGAGGACTGTTCTAATTTGCAAGATTTGGAGGTATCAATATTTATACATTTAAACAACCCTCATACATGACTAACTGTTGTTTAATAACTAACCATCACAACTGTTTAACATATTATATTAAATTTCAGATGTATAAGTTAACCCTATACATTTATTAATGTAGTGTAGATAATATCCTTACACAGTTTTAATTTACCCTCATTCATAACTAAAAATTGTTTAATGTTGGTTTGATTTATATTTATGAAAGTATAAATGAGTATCATACAATCAGTAATTGTTATGTAATTATGTCAATATATAAACATCCATCATACTTGACTAACAGTTTAGTGATCTAAACGCTTTCAATATTTTGCACATTGTTTAACAGTTGTCTTAATAAATACAAATTTTTATCTACATGCAACTTGGATAATGATAACTAAAACATAAATAATAGGATGAGATTATGGCATATGAAGAAGAATGTAGCAATGAAGAGTTGGGAAAAAAGAACATTCCAGATGTAGAAGATTTGTCGGTATTCTTATGTCCCTAATATTGTTTTATTGCTACTATAAGTTTCTATACACATGTAGTTTCTTCTAAATTCTTCATATTAGGACAGTTAAATGTGCATAAAACATTCAATTGAATGTATCAAGAACAATCATACATCCAACATACAAACTTTTTCATTAACATAAAGGTTGTAGTTCATGATTAACATCATACATATTTATGTTTTTATTGCCATAAAATCGTTTGTGCATCAAATATTACATCGTTTGTTACTACTGATATATTTATATATTCAAATGCACCCATTACATATAGAAATTTCTTATCACGGGTGTTAAACTTCATCAAAAAATTTTACATTATACTTTGAATAAATGTTAATACACGATAATTGTTATTTAATTTAGGATGTGAATCTAACCGCTAAAAAAGATGTTACTGAAGTGAATTTGAAAAATTAGAAATCTACTGATGTGACAGATGTCCAGGTATTTTATTTTTTGCTTAACACTTCTTTTTTTACACAAAAATATCATTCTACGTGTTTGACCTTGTAAAAGTACGTATTGGGACTTAATGTTAATTCTCTGGTGCATTTCAAATTTTTCTGTGAATTTGAACCAACTGGATTGTATTGATTTGTTTCTCTACTGCATATCAAGTTTTTCCTGATATTAATGCTGTCATGATTTCTAACATAAATGTTGTAAGCATTATTATATTTACACATTCAGATATTATATGTATACATTACAAATCTTTATGTGTTCACGTAGGATGAAGTTGGTGGGACAATAACTGATTCAATACAATCAGCTGTAGATAAAATTTTATTTGGTCTGTCAACACCTGCGACTACAAAGTCATTGGATGTTGGTGCTTCAAATAAAATGACCGAAAGACACTGGGACCTTTCAGACAATCAGATTCCACCTGACTTCCCTGATGCTCAGGTTCGGTATCTTCAAGCGTCAAAAGAAAAAGCACCTGCCAAATGAGAAAGAAAGAAGTCCAGGGTTTTAAGGTCACCATGCATTTCAAAGTATGGTTCTGGCTCCAAGGATGTGGTTGATATCAATAAAGATGAGAAGCTGAAGTATGCTTTCGATGGGTACAACATCAACCAAGATTTGCCTAACGAATTGATGATTGATTACTCCCAGTGGATTGTCGTAGGATTGCTGAAAACTCATTCTGCCAAGTAAGAAATTTGGTATTATATTTTTTCCTAACAATACTTTGCCATCTTAATCTAAACGGTTACTGTCATGTGTAATTAATGATTATTTTACAGGAAAGAGACGGACAACCACTATCGAGTAAATGCTTCTGGGTTAGGTTTTAGACAATTGGACTTTTTCGTTGCATACCCACAGCCAAACAATTAGTTTTACTTGATGTCCGAATGCAAGACATGCTGGAACAATGAGGTAACTTATTCTAACTATTATCCATATCATAATTTTTTTGCTGATACTTAATATTCAATAATAGCATAACATAGCATACATTAAAACACATGTATAATAATATATTATACATGTTAACCATTGTATGATAACATATCATACATGCAGTACTTTCCAATATCATTTCTTCAACTTTAACCAACATGTCATGTATAATAGCTGTATATCATCATCTACTAAAAAATTAAGGTCGAAGCTACTGATTTCTTTGATTCGTTTTTACTATTTTACCCTGCTTTCACTTGTAGCATTTAGATGTGATCCTCTACCACTTGAGAAAGAAATCAAAGATACAGTTGGCTGATAATTATAGATATACAACGACAAGCTGCTTCTTTAAAACATATGTTTAGAAAAAACATACTCGCTATTATCCAGCGGAACCGTCAGTTGACCTATCCACACAACAAGACTATGCAGAACAATTGTGGAGGCTAAGAATGAAGATGCTATTGCTAATATAATTCATGGATTCTGTATGCCTACTGGATTACTATGGTATATGGTTGATGAGGTCTGTATTCCAATTAACTGCGGTAAAGAATTTCATTGGGTATTGGCGGTGATTGTTTTGAAGAAAAGATTAATACGTGTGTATGACTCACTTTCAAGTAAAAGGAAAAAAGAACCTCTAATTGAAATACAAAAGCTTGCAGTTATGCTTCCAACTTACTTGTCAGACAATGAATTTTATGATAAGACTGAGCGAACTGACTGGCCATCACTTGAAGCTTACAAAGGGAAGATTACTCAGCAAATTGGTTTTGTAAATGAAATACCATTTGATGTTGACTATGTGCAAAATATCCCACAATAAGCGTTTGATAGTTTGTAAGTAAATTAAATTTTATTTTTCATGTATAATAATGTTAGAATTGATTTACTGATTATTATTAGTATTATTATTATTTTTTGAATTCAGGGACTGTGGCATATTTGTGTGTGCCTATGCAGAAATATTAAGCGAAGGACTACAAGTTCATTTATGTGAGTTTGATTCTGCATGTCATCGTGCACGCTATGCTTCCTTACTGTGGCATTACGGAATGGAAAAAGCAAATGAAGGGTACACGAGTGATAATGGAGATCCGCCTCGACCAAGGAAAAGTGTTATCGAAGAAATTGAAGCAAATGCAATTGTTACTTTAGAGTAGCAATGTTTTCTTATTGTTGGCATTGATAGAACTATTTCTTATTTTTGGTGTTTAATGTTACACATTTTCAGTGATACTTTCTTATGGTTAATGAACATTTTATGTATGTCTTTTTTTTTTTTTCTGAAACAATTGATTAACAGTTTCTTACACAATACTGTTATGATACAAAGTGTTTCTTAGTCAAAATTGAGTTTGCCTTATATTCTTTTTTTTACGACGTGTACAAACAAAAAATAAAAATATATTGCCATTGCATTTGAACACATAATATTTTTACTGTAACGTAAATTTTCTTTTCAGGTAAAACTACATTACACTAATTATTAATACGTTAAATATATGTTACACATTACATATAGTATCCTATTGTCACACTTTATATTTTCTTAAACAAAATTTTCAAACATAGTTTACCAGAATCACTTTTATAAATTATTACACAATTTCATACAATGATACAAATGTATAATCTAATTTTATACATTCTTAAATGACCAAAACCATTCTTTATATAAACGTATAACGTGTAACATTTAATATTGAATAGAATGACAATTTTTCCTGTGAAAGATAATACACCAACACAACGTATAATGCAAAATCATACATTTCTTACTCAGTAAATACTAACATATAACAATTCATACAGATTATGTTTCAACTACTTTTTAAGCGAATGTTATATTTCCCGGTTAACATAACACATATACCTATCAGTTGAAAATTATAGTGCTATGGTTATGAAATATGATAAACAAAAAATTACACAATCTGTTCAAATACTATTAAATATTAAATAAACAAGTGAAACTCAAATAGCAACCAAAAAACTTAAAATTAATTGTTCCAGCATTCCAAAGAAATCTAATTAAACTGATTATACTACTAAAAACAAACAAACCATCAACATGTAGAAAAAAATATTATCTTCATCATGATTCCTTTGGAAAGAAACCACAAGTCCTACGATTGTGACCGGCTCTTCCGCATTTATCATAGCGGTTTGAATTTGAAGACAATGATTCACTAGATTTCAGATGCCTTCCTTTTTTGGCCTTCCAGGAGGTCTTCGATATTTGGGCGGAAAAAATTCTTCATCATCAACAAAACATGAAACATTCCAATCCTTCTTGCCTGGCATTAGAACTATCGGGAGTTTATATGTCTTCACTATGGTTTGTGGCCTGCACAATTCAGCGCAATAATGACCATAATCCTTTACATCCACATTTTTCCTTTTTAATATGACAATTCTATGTGGACAAGGTATTTCATCAATTTGATATCAACCATAATTGCACGTTCCACGCTCAATGTCTACAATGTACGTCCGTCCTGAATCATAAGCACAATAAAGATAACTCCCTGCTGGTTTAACCTGTTACCAAAAGGCATAACATGTTTCAGATGCAAAAATATTAATATACACTTAATGTAAAACAAAGTTTCTGTTCCATAATTATTTTAACACATACTGTCATCCGCAAAGCTTTAACACCATTATAAGTTAGAATTTCTTCAAATCTTCTGCCAAGAGTTATATTTGTGTACGATGCAATTTCGTTATTCTTACAATTCCATGCAGCAAATAAGATTGTAACTTCTTCTAGGAAACCTAGAATAGGAAGTTTTCTAGCCTCAACCAAACAACCATTAATACATTCGGCTATATTTGAACTCATCATTCTACCTCTATTTACTGGTGAGTGACACGTAGCCCATTTTTCATACCCAGCTTCCTCCAGATATTCCTTAACTCTTTGATCAACCTTGGCAACCTTTGACATAATATATTCAAAATCTTTTTTTTTATAAGATTTAGCCATGGAATAATAAAGGTCACTAAGTCTATCTTTGCTTTTCCTAAAATGGGTGCAAACATTTTTTCATAAATGCCATATACATGCTAGATGAGGGACATTAGGATAAACAATGCTTACACCTTTTATGATACTTTCATTTCTGTCTGAAACAACACACATTTTGTCTCTTTCACCAAATGTCTCTCTAAACTTTTGAAAAAATCAAATCCACGTGTTGTCATTCTCCGAATCAACAACACCGTAAGCTAATGGCAGAATACAACCTACATATAAATTAAAAAAGTCAATCATTTAAAAAAAATATATAGTAAATAACAAAAATTTACCTGCACAAAAATTTAACAATGTATAAGATAAAATAATATATAGTAAATAACAAAACAAAAAAGAAGTACAACACACACAAAAAAATTAAACGCAAAATACCTGCACCATCTAATGTGCTTGCCGATACAAATGTTCCTTCATATGGACCGCTTAAATGTGCCCCGTCAACAACAACAACAGGTCTACAAAATTCAAAACCCCTAATCATCGGACGCAATGCAATAAACAAGTATTTAAACTCATTATCTACTGCCTTATGCATCAGAATGTGCGATTGGGGATACACTTGGTTCAACATATATATATAATGGGGAATTTTTCTATATCCATCTGCTGGTCCACCTCTAAGCATCACAATCGCCTTCTCTTTTATGTGCCATGCTTTCATGTAGTTAATATCGACTCCGTAAACAGCTTTCATCTCTTTGATAATGTCCACGGGGGTGTGTATTCTTTTGTGATTGATTAATTTTGGAGCAGTAAATTCACTCACAAATTTACTTGTCGCAACCACATTATTCAGTACTCGGTCCTTAAGACTGCAACTATGCTCTGAAACAAATGTTTTAATCACAAACAATTCTGATTCATTCATACAAAAGGCCTTCATGACCCACTGGCAATCTTCGTTACGATAAATGAGTACATAGCTTCATCAAAATCTAAAAACTTAGTCATTGTATTAACTAAAAGTATTAATCTAGCGAATAGAAAGAAAATAAATATATTCCAGCAACTGTCCAGTAATATTATACACATCTCTGAATGTATAATATAAATTATACATTCAGTTTTTAAATAACAATAAATAAATAATACAACACATTAATCAAAGAATTAATTTCATAAAATATGTATTCATGTTATCAGTACATATCTGTAACAACTCATAAAAACTTAATCAATGTATAAAACAAAAATATTAAAACATAACATATTAATAACAAAAAAACAATAACTTTCAATGCTACAGTTATATTATACATATCTCTGAATGTATAATTTAAATTATACATTCAAAATTTTTAATTAAAAAATCAGTAACAACAGACAAACGAGTTCACAATCTATTAAACCAATGCATCATACATTTCTTCACCTAGCACGAGTTAATTATACATTAACCAATACATAACAAATCACATTATATATTCGTATGATAGCATTACATATCAACAGTTCAACAAAATACATAACATAAATTTCTTAACATAAAAAAATCAATATTTTATAACATCTGGAGAGACAAATGATATCATACCTTTTTTTGTTGGATCGTTTCTCTTTTGTGTTGAATCCATTCGCTATTGCGTGTCTTGACATTACTGAAACAAGAGTTTCCTTATCCTTGCATATCTGACTCACCATTATTTTAGTATTCTTGCAATCAGTAATGAAGTTTTTAACTTCCATTTCAGGCACATATAGAGCATACTGATTATCCGTTTCAACAACTATTAACGTAACTGAATCATATTCACTACCCTCGATACACATTACAGAACCAGTAGCTTTATCAAACTCTATTTCACTATTGTCTTTATCGCAACTTGAAATACAAAGCGAAAAATTAACCAAACCAGCAAGTTGTTTCTTTAACTCAACGTAAACCCTCACTCCATTGTCGTTTCTTATTACAATTGGAGAAGAGTTTCCTTCAACCACATATTTCACTTTAATTTTTTTTACACTTCGTCTATATACAACTCCATGGTGATCGTAGAAATCAATTTCAAGAAGGTAATAATTTCCGAAACAATTATTGCGTCACTTTTGTATGACTTATAACTAGTTTCTGACTCCCAAATTTCAGAATGCCGCAACAATATTGGGATATTCATGATGCTTTTTTAATTTCTGAAGAACATATGTAGAAGTATTTTGTTGCTTTATGGGATTTTTTTTGAAGAATTTTTTTGCAACAATAGAACTTGTTTCGTTTCCAGATCTTCAATCAAATAAATCAGAAAATAAAATTTGACTTGTATAATTTTTTGTTTTGAAATTCAAATTTCAGTTACTAGTTTTATCCATATATGCGTTAAAAATGTCTAATTATTGTGGTTAATTAAGGAATAGTGATATAATTAAGGATATCAATTTCGTTAAATTTAGGAATAACAGTTTCATTATACATTCCACCAATGTATAATGTGTTGACGATTGTATGAGTATATTTGCCAAAATTTGAGAGAGAGAAAATAAGAGGGGATTTTGTGTAATTACTTTATTAAGCTAGGGGATTTATGTTGTTTATACTATTATGAAAATATTGAGGGTGTTGGGCAAATTTTCATTTACAAATTTTATTAGAATAATTTTCTTGAAAAAACAACATAAATATACACCTTAACTTATCATATTTACATAAATTTTCACCTTCCACAAAGTAATTACCAAAATTTCAACTAATTATATATCTCATCGATGTATTGAGAGCTAATTATGTATCTTTACATAATACCATTTCCAAGAAAATACATAATTAGTTGATTTAGAAGAAGAGTGGAAAATTTGAATTTGGATGAAGATTTTGAAAAAAAGCCCTCCATTTAAAGGCAGTGACCAGATCTAAAAAAATTTCTGAAGAACTCAAGTTGCTACTTCAAAATATCACTGATAAAATCTTTGAGAAGCTCCTCCTAAATTTCAGAAGAAGATGAGACTGGTTTAGAAAACTTGAAAGATCTGAGAAATGGGAACCGTGAAGAATGATATAGAAAGATATATAGATAATTACCGTTGCCTAGTGAATATAATGTCTCTCCTATGTAGTTTGCTATGAAAAAGAAAGAATTATTTCCCATCCTCAAGATTAAATTGATCTGAAAAAATACTTCATGGAAAATGTCTAGCATGATAACATGAAATTTAAAATTGTTACACCAATAAGATAATAATTTGTTGTCTCAATCTTTTAATTCTACAATAGCGCGCGCGCACACGCACATACACACATACTATTACTAATAATTCTTTAATAATCATTGTGACTCCGATATATTGCCATACTATGATATGAACAACGACTAGCTAGGCAAAAAAAAAGCTCTCTACCTAGCACCAAGAAATCCTTAAAACCAATTCGTTGCCGCCGGCCAGTATAGCCACCACCTTTAGTGGGAGTAGCCCATAGGAAGAATTTTCACCCTTACTCACCAAAGACACAACCAAACTGGTAGACCCACAACAATCAGAATCATAGACGCCAAAATATGCAAACCTAGTTAAACCTAATTATTTGAACACGAATACCCCGAAAGTTCCTCTCAAATGAATGATTATGTTTCATGGGGAACAAAATATTACGCAAAATTGTCAGAAGTTTGAAATCTCATTATGTAGGAGAATCTTCAATCACCATATATAGGTAAATTTTCATAGGAAAAGTTGGATATTTTAAAGAATTGAGGAAATCCATTCCAGGAGAATGTAAGATAAAAACATAATGCACGATTGAAGTTCTGGATACCAGATATATTCTAATTAGATTATAGAAATTAGAGGACTATGTACAATTGTTATCTACGACGGCCTATTATGTCATAGAAAAGGAGATGTATTAGCAGATGCTTACTTTAAAGTGGGATCCACAATTTGAACCGAATGTGAAAACAACTATAATGTTGCATGAATACTGATGTCAGACTTACTATTTTTTTGGTCAAAGAAACAATATTCTTAATTAATTCAGTAGTAAGGAGACCTTTGATGATGCATATGGCGACTAAAATCCAAACAAGACTAATCTATGCAAAAGTAAAAATTTAAGTAGATTCGATAACCAAATTACGACAAAGGGTGAGGATAAATGAAGAAGATGATATAGCTGAAAAAATTAAGCCAAAGAGGATCCAAATTCAATATGACTATATGCCTAAATAAGTCATGCTGAAAGTTTTGTTAATAGAGAAGTCTGGGAACTCATAGAAATACGAAGGTTCAAAGGGTTTATCTGAGGAGCATGGCAAAGCGGAGATACTGTGTTTTGTTTTAGAGTCACTCTTAATAATTTGAGTTTGGGTCATTGTTGCAGCAATTCAATGACATATAATAATGGTTGGAAGCAAGATTAAATGTGACGAGGGAAAGAGCGATTGCCGCAAAAGCTAAAGCGACAAACTATCCACCGTGTTTTTGAACTCACAAGTTTTCTTTGTATGAAATACGAACACATGTTACCTTCAAATCGAGGAATTCAAAACCTAAAATCAAAGACTGTCATTTCTCACATCTACAAATGCAAGGTGGCAATGTTGCTGCACAGGTTTGGTAATCAAAATCATGGTAAAACTCATAAGTCAATACCTCTAGGAGACACACTTCTTTATCCGGGTAATTCAAGTTCATTTATTAGGTGATGAACTTCCTAATTGAACTTTCACTCCTAGAATTTGCATTTTCTAGTTGAGTCCTTCCATTTAATCTTTAGGAGACACATTTCCTTGTTTGGGTAATCCAAGCGGCATTTTTAAGGAGATGCATTTCCTTGAGTAATTCAAGTGACATTTGTAAAGAGACACATTTCCTTGTCTGAATAATTTTAGTGTTATTTGTAAGGAGACACATTTTCTTATTTGGATAGTTCAAAAGGCATATGTAAAGAGACACATTTCTTTATTCGGGTAATTCAAGCGGCATTTATAAGGATATGTATTTACTTTGGTAATTGAAGTGGCATTTATAAGGAGACGTATTTCCTTGTCAAGATAATTTAAGTGGTATTTGTAAGGAGACACATTTCTTTATCTGGATAATTCAAGCAGCATATGTAAGGAGACACATTTCCTTATTCGGGAAATTCAAGCGGCCTTTGCAAGGAGACACATTTCCTTAGGTAATTCACGTGGCATTTGTAAGAAGACACATTTCTTTGTATGGTTAATTTAAGTGGAGTTTTTAAGGAGAAATATTTCCTTGTTTAGGTAATTCAAGCGGTATTTGTAAGGAGAGACATTTTCCAATTACTTGTTAGGTGATGCACTTCCTAACTTAACTCTTGACTCCTAGAAAATTTACTTTTTGGTCGAGTCATTCTACTTGACCCTTAGGAGACACACTTCCTTGGTGGGTATTCAAGTTTCGCTTGTTAGGTGGTTCACTTCCAAACTTAAGACTTTACTCCTAGAAAATGTACTTTCTAGTTGAGCAGTTAACCCTTAGGAGACACACTTTTTTGTCAGGGTAATTCAAGTTTCACTTGTTAGAAGACGAACTTCCTAAGTTAAGCCTTTACTCCTAGAAAATGTACTTTCTAGTTGAGTAGTTAACCCTTAGGAGACACATTTCCTTGTCAGGATAGTTCAAGTTTGGCTTGATAGGTGACATACTTCCTAACTTAAGCCTTTGCTCCTAGAAGATGCACTTTCTGGTCGAGTCTGTCACACCCCTTTTTCATCCTAAAAGAATATTTTTAAGATCGAAAGGGTTTTTAATTATCAAAGTGACAAAAAAGATGAAAGTTTGCTTCGAAAAAAGATTATTTATATTTTTTATTCAGATTCGCCACTTGACATAATCCAATGTGTCAAGTCACCTTTGAAAGATCCTTTTCAAAATGATTTTTGACTCTTTAAACTGGTTTGAGAACAGAGATTCCGGCTAAAAAAATTCTGTTGACCGAGGGGAAGGTGTTAGGCACCCCTCGATCCCGTGGTTTAACCACGATCGCTTGGTGGAGTGTATCGGCTTATATGACATTATAAAATGCATAAACCACATAAAGCATGCAAAATAATTAAGCAAGCAAACAAAACAAAACAATCCAAAATTTAGCGTCCAGTCCAATTTATTACAATCCAAAATAAAAATGCTGACATAACCTACACTATACCTTAACTATGCTTTACCCGATACCTCGGACCTTGATCACGAATATCCTTCACGTACAAAATTCTTCGGGGCATTCCCCGGTGAGTAAATACAAATGACCTCGGGGCATTCCCTGGCTAAATGAATACACTTTTCAAATACGATAAACAAAACATTCAACAAATATTCCAAGCATTCCAACAATCCAACAATTCTAAATTTTCCTACCCGAGCCTACTGTTTTCCTACCCGCTCGACGACATGTCACGTTCTACATCAATAATGAATAAAAAATAACAATATTTATTTTTATCAACTTTCAATTCCCGTCTTCCCCAATTCCGTCCCAAATTCATTCTCAATCCATGATTAGCATATGCTTACATTATTAAATCGCATTTCAAAATTCAAATCCAACATCAACCAATATACGATCAAGATTCAAACATACCAAACACACAAATCAATCACGATTAATCAAAAATTAAAGGAAAAGAAGATAGAATTGGACCTCAATGCCGCTTTCTATTAAAATTGCTTCTTCTGATTGAATCACGTCCAAAATCTCGAATTGAACCTCAACGAGACAATCAAACCCATCTTCGATCCACTCTCTTTTATGGTTTATCGCTAACCCAAACCCCAAAAATCATAAGGGAAACAGACAAAACCAAATATAATTTCCAACCAGACTTTGAGGACATGGCAGGTCTATTCATTTAGATAAGCCGATTCCGGTGATGAGTTGGCCAGAAAATTGAATTAGGAGTCACGACTAGCATATCTTAGTCTATTTTTGTCGGAGAAGGAGCTGGCTTTGTTATTTCCGGCGAAATTTGCCGGAATAGAGACTGGAATGGGGCCGCCACCACTAGATTTTAGTTGAGTGGTATAGCCGGAGTTAGGAGGGGTTGAGTCTGATGTCATTCATCGGTGGAGAAGGTTCTTTTCGGTGCGATTAGCCAAGTTTTCTGATGAGACACCACTCGCTAGAATAATACTCTTCGATCTCTCTCTGAATCTCTTCTACCTCTCTCTCCCGTTCCTCTCTTCTCTCTCAATCTTCTTACATTTCTCACACTCTTTTATCACGGTTGTGTGTATGCGTGAATCTTTATAGAGTGTGTGAAAATTATGTGTATTCGCTCCTCCCTGTGTTATTATTCAAGTGGTGTGTATATATGTAGTGTGTGCTGTATGGTGACGTGTCTGAATTGAATGGATAAGAAGATACTCGACAGTGAGTGTTTTTTTTTTTCACTATGTCAGTGAGTGTGTATATGATAAAAAGATTCTCTCCCCATGAATTGTGAATGTCCGTGTGTATATATGAAAGGTGAGATGATCAGATTATTGTCATTCTCCAATGGAAAAGGATGAGTGATGGTGTATATTGTTGTTCCCTCAATATTCCTTGTGGGCCCTTTTATATTTTTTGTTGTTTTTTGAATTGGTTTAAAAAAACAAATTTTGTTAATGTTGGTCTGATTTATGTTATGAAAGTATAAATGAACATCATACAATCAGCAGAGGTAGGGTGTGGTTGGGAGTAGGTGATTAGGATAAAGTTTGTTAGGATAAGTTAAAACAAGATAAAATTTGTTAGGAATTTTTTTAAGGATTGTTATTTTTGTATTTTTGTGGGGTATGATTATATGTTTGTGGGTATACGGTAGGATAAGGTAAAAAATGTAAAAAAGCTTTCGGAAAGGGACAAAATTACGTGTCTACGTCATGCCCCTCTTTGCACATAAACACAAAGTATTTTCATACAAAGAAGTAGACACTGAGATAGAATTTTGACCCGACCATTATTTAAAGGAAGAAATAGAAGGGACAAGGACAACCTAGTCTTGACTTAGGACATCCTACCTACCCAAATTATAAGGGAATCAAATCATGGGTGTCTCAAAGGGTTGGAAAGAAAGGGACCACACCGAGTTGGAGAGTCGAGTAAGGTTCCGTCGAGGTTACGGTCCGCTGCTTTGTTATTACATCAAATGAAAATTACAAGTTAAAACATAAATGAAATTACGAAAAATCCTATCTATGCAGCTTCTTTTGTACTCCTGACTTGAGTTTCATCACCCTATTCTTCAGGCGGGCTCCTGACTTGCAATTTCATCAATCTGTTTACTTTCACTTTTTCACCTTGTTGCTTGACTTTCAACTTTTTTACCTTATTGCTTGACTTTCATGAATTCGTTGTGTTCTTCAGGCGAACTCCTGACAAATGAAATTGACAAGGAAGTGCGTCTCCCAACAAATGCCACTTGAAATACGCAAGGAAATACGTCTCCTTACAAATGCTTGAACTTCCCAAATAAGGAAGTGCATCTCCCTATAAATGTTGCTTGAATTTCCCACACAAGAAAGTGCATCTCCTTACAAATACCGCTTGAATTACCAAACAAGGAAGTGCATCTCCTTACCAATACCGCTTGAATTACTAAAATAAGGAAGTGTGTCTCCTAACCAATGTCTCTTGAATTATCTAAACAAGGAAATGCGTCTCCTTACAAATGCCACTTGAATTAAACAAACAAAGAAGTGCGTCTCCTCATAAATGCCGCTTGAATTACCCAAACAAGGAAGTGTATCTCCTCACCAATATCGCTTGAATGACCAAAATAAGGAAGTGTGTCCCCTTACAAATGTTGCTTGAATTACCCAAACAAGGAAGTGCGTCTCCTTACAAATGTTGCTGGAATTACCCAAACAAGGAAGTGCGTCTCCTTATAAATGTCGCTTGAATTACACAAATATGGAAGTGCATCACCACACAAATATCTATTGAATTACCCAAATAAGGAAGTGTGTCTCCTTACCAATGTTGCTTGAATTAACCAAACAAGGAAGTGCATCTTCTTACAAATGTTGCTTGAATTGACCAAACAAGGAAGTGCGTCTCCTTACAAATATTGCTTGAATTGCCCAAACTAGGAAGTGCGTCTCCTTACAAATGCTTCTTGAATTACCCAAGATGGAAGTGTGTCTCCTTACAAATGCTGCTTGAATTACCTAAATATGGAAGTACGTCTCCTTACAAATACTGCTTGAATTACCCAATATGGAAGTGCCTCTCCTTACAAATGCTGCTTGAATTACCCTAATAAGAAAGTGTGTCTCCTTACCAATGTCACTTGAATTACCCAAAAAAGGAAGTGCCTCTCCTTAAAAATTTCACTTGAGTTACCCAAACAAGGAAGTGCATCTCCTTACAAATTTCTCTTGAATTATCCAAACAAGGAAGTGTGTCCCCTAGAGATATTGGATGATGAGTTTTACCATGGTTTTGATTACCAATCCTGTGCAACAATATTGTCTCCTGCATTTGTGGAAGTGAGGCATTGCAACTTTTGATGTATAGGCTTTGAAATCCTTGATTCGAAGGTAACATATGTTCCTGTTTCATACAAAGAAAACTCGTTAGTTTAAACATATGGTGGTTGGTTTGTGGCTTTGGCTTTCGAGGCAACCGCTCTTGCCCTTGTTACATTAATCTTGTTTGCAACCATTCGCATATGTCATTGACTCGCTGCATCATTGATTCAAACTCAGATTATTAAGAGTGACTCTGAAACAAACACAGTATTTCTGCTTTGCCATGCTACTCAAATAAATCCTTTAAACCTTGATATTTCCATAAGTTCCTAGACTTTCCTGTTGATAAAAATTTCTGCATGCCTTATTTCAGTTCACAATCATGTCTCTTTCATGTGTTGGCCTTTTGTTTTTCTTTGTGCAATTGAATAAGCTGGTAGCCAGTTTTGAAATCTTTTCTCACTCATTTTGACATGGACTTGACTCAGCGATAAGAAAAAAATGACAATGATTTTCTATTTGAATAACTGACTCAAGAAAATAAAGAAAAGATAAAAAAAATAAAGAAAAGACAATGAATGTCCCCATTTGAAACAAAGAAATGAAAAATTTATCTAGAAATAATTGTCAACTCTAATGATTATGCCTTGCAATTTGAATTAAGCTGCCTGATCTTTTCATCCAAACTTTCTACCAATTGTTGTTGAGTTAATGGCCTTGAAATTGAGTTGCTTCCTTAGGTCAATTGCATTTAAGACCTCATTCGGCTAGTGGCACCTTGAAAGGATTTTACCAACAAGCCTCTCTTATTTTTTTTCTCAGTTCATCATTGCCTTATGGTGTCTGTAAGGGTTTTTCATCATTGAGACTCTTTTATTTTCATTTCTCTCAACTCACAGTCGTCTTATGGTGCTCGTGAGGGTTTTCATCGATAAAACTCTCATTTTTGTCTCTCTCAGCTTACCATCACCTTACGGTGCCCGTGAGGGTTTTCACCAATAAGACTCTCTCATTTTATTTCTCTCTTAATTCCCTATGGTGAGGAAAACAAGCAGATCCCAAAATGCATCATCATATGCATTGCATGCTTAGCCTTAACATTCTTAAGGATTGATCTGAAGGTCTTTCTTTGGTTGTAGCATAGCTTTTGGATAAGGTTAGAAGAAAAGGATGACATGAACCCCAAATAACACTTGAAGTAGGGTGGGACTTACAACTTTTCGAATCGACTCAAACAACAATGATTAAATCATGTCCCAGTTTCTTTTGACTGGGCAATTCTAAATTGTTTATTTGATTGGAACGAGTCCTTAGTAGGGCAGCCTACGTATCTTACCTCCGAGAGAGGAGAATCAGGTCATGCCTAGTTCTAAAAGCTTGTTCTTTCATTTGATTCTAAATTTTTTTCTTTTGTTGACTCTTTTTCTCTTTAGGACTTTTCTAAATTTATTTTTCTTGACACTCTTCTCTTTTTTTTAGGCATATTTTTTTTGTTTTTTGAAATTTTTTTGACTCTATTGTTTTCCTCGACACTTTTCTTTTGAGCTTTCTTGACTCTATCTTGATTCCAAAAGAGGGGTATGAAAGAAAATATGACTAAACCTCAAATGGGGTAAACAAAGGATGACACGATATTTGGATAGCAGAATGAAATGTCTTCTTCATATCAATCCTTGAAAATGCAAGTACATATCATGAAATATGAATGAGAGACGAAGATCATTGGTGACATCCATTAAGCATTAACTTTGACTGAGTCTGTGCATCACTACTTCTTCAGCAAACTCCACCTTTGTTGTACATTCCTCACATTGAATGACTCATGATTTTGTGGAGATGATTTTCTTTTTGTTCACGCAGCCACTATTTGACCTAATTGAGTCATGTCTTTGAATTGATGACCAAGTTATTCTTGTGATTCTCAAAGAAAGTTCCTTAATTTTCAAAGAAGGCTTCAACTTGTCATCAAACATCTCAACACTCTACCTATTTTCTCGGATGCTCTCTTTTTCTAGCTTTAACCCTCTGATTCAATGTTCATGCTTAAAATGGATTTCAAGATCTGGCTGAAAATTCTACTAGTATGTCATATCACTAGAATCAACATAAAATGTGATGTGTAAAGAAAACAAACACATATTTAAAACATAAAGGGAAAGGGACACTTCATTTCGTTGAAATAAAAAATAGAAAAGTTTGAACATAAATGACACAGGGAGAAAACAAGATAGATCCCGAACTACAACCTTGAAATAATTTGGAAAACAAAAAAGAAAACAAAACAAAGTACCTGACCTCTTCCTAGTAGGGAAAGGGGTGACTTTTTAATTTCTCAGTCTGACAACTTAGCCATTGGTTTGCATGTCAGCATGACTAGAGCTTCCACCACGATCACCGTTCTGCACCATAATTGATTTATCTTGAATCATCTTTTTAATTTCTCTTTTTAAAGCACGACAATATTCAATACTGTGACCCTGAACATCAGAATGATATGCATATCGTACAGTAGGATCAAAATGTCATACCCCAAATCCCATTGGAGCGGACTGGCACCCGTAGCCGAGGAGGCCCGGGAGAACCCGTTCATAACCTATACTTTCACATTTACATTACTTATGAAAATTAGAAATTTGGGTAGCACTTCGTTGTAAATAGAAGAAAACAGTACCTGTATCATCCCAGCAGACACGCATAAATATATATCTAAACAGTAATTGGCCGTCAGAGCCATCACGTCTATCAACCAAACACTCCTATGGCTGTACAATATGTCTACAAGAGCCTCTACATAGATACACAACTGAGTTAGGGTCGGGACAAACTCCCGCCCACAAAAGACTTTTATACAAATACCAACAATACATATAGAAATGACTTGGGATGCCCCAAAACAACTGGAGCTCACCACTAACAACAGCATGTCCTGGTTCTTACTGCGGAGGTGTACGACCTGAAGTGTAACACCCCGTAAATTTTTTTCGTACACTTATCGCGATTATATGGAGTCCTAAAGACTTGCGTATGGGTTAAATTAAGTTTATGGTGTTCGGAAGTATCCCGTCAATAGTTGTATGTGTAGGTATTGGAATAAGCTTTCCAACGATATAAAGTTTGCCCAAAACAGAGGAGTATTTCATATAAGCGAGCACATTCGAAATTTCAAAACGGTGGCCGGGAAGCCTGTGAACAGTAATTCTGCAGGAGAATTTCTGCAGCTAGGCACTCCAACTTGACACGATCATAACTCCTTGTACAAAAAGAACTGTGTGAGCTGCTATATATAGACGAAAATCTTCGAGAGTCTTCTTTCTGATGAAATTGGTTTCATCCAAATCCAACATCTGAGTAAGGAGTTATACTCGTTTTACTTCAGCCTCTCAAAATAGATTTTTAGGGTCAACTTCAAACGATCATAACTCCTTGTACAGGACGAAATGGGTGGCCTAATTTATATGAAATGAAAGCCCTTTTAATTATCTTTACAATTATACCAATTTCACCCAAATCCGATATCGGAGCAAAGATTTATGATCGATTTACTTCAGCCTGTCAAAACTGTCCACTGGGGACAGATTCGGGATTTATTTCAATTTTTAGGGCACAATGGTCATTTTCAATTACCTTTGGACGAAAATTGGTCTTAAAAACCTGCACTTAGCCTCATTTGTATCAGATGTTATCCAATTTTAAGAGAAGGTGAAAACCCTAGCCAATTTCAACCTCAAATATTTTGTGATTCAACCGTAGAAAATTCAAATTGGTTCCGTAGTTGTGTTCACCATCTCGAAAGCTTCGAGAAGCACCCCATGGTTATGTAAGGAGGATCCTAAATACAAGAGTTCATTGTTAAGGTATGAATAATGTTTATTCTTGATTCTTATCCATGAATAAGTATTGATAAAGGATTATGAGTATTGTCTTGATGTTGGAAGATAACTAGAAACATAGTTATGAATTGTTGTGTATAAATTGTTAGTAGTAAGTTATGGAAGTTGTTGTATTGGATTATGGAGGATGAATTGTGGTGATATATCATTATATTAGTGGTTATGTATGCCTAATGATCATGTTGGTATTGGATGGTGATTAAGAAGGGAAATAAAGACTAAGAGTGATGTTGAGGGATATTTCATGAAAATGCATGATATGTGAATGTAATAAGAGTATAAGAGGATGTATGTAGTACTCTTATTGATGAGCTAAAGGATTACTTCCTAGACATTATTTGGTGAAGTTAATACCTAAATGTTAAGGTTTGGTTGCTAATACTAGTTTGCCACAAATGACTTATTGTAGATAAGTGTTCGAAGAGTACGGGAAGTCACTTGTATTGAAGTGGTTATATCAAGGTATGTAAGACATACTCTATCTATTCTTTGGCATGAATAATGACCCATGGCACTCTCAAGTAAGCTTCCAACATTTTCCTACGACACATGACACATAACAACATCATATGATCTTCGACACTATCAATTGAACTTGTTTTCACTTTTAAGATGTCCGGCTAGTCAAAAAAATGTCCATTTACTATTGTTGACTCCGAAATGGTTTAATGAGGTATCCATGATTCTCTACCTCATCTTCATTATATTGATTACCTATTTACATGTTTTTCCTATTGAGGTATCATGGTTTCAAGTTCTATAAAGTGTGACCACAAAGTAACCAATCTCAAAGATTAATTGAATTAAGAATGGAATGTCTGTATTTTAAATTAATGATATGATGTAATGTATTAGTACCACTAATCAGTTGGCCATTGTATTATAAAGATTATGTATATATGCTATTCCAGGGGTGGTCCCTGATGTATTGTATTAGTACCACTGATCAGTTGACCATTGTATGACATATGTTATGTATTGATAAGGATTACGGGAAGTAATGATATGAAAGTAATGTGCAGGTATCCCATTAGTTCTTTTAAGTGTGGTCTACTCATACTATTTATTCACTGGTATCTGGGTTCTGTTGATCTTTTGTATCTCATCTTGATACTCACTGCCTTACATACTGAGTACATATTTCTGTACTGACGTCCCTCACGGGGGACCTGCATTCATGCCTGCAGGAATAGGTACTTCAGGTCGTACACCTCCGCAGTAAGAGCCAGGACATTCTGTTGTTAGTGGTGAGCTCCAGTTTTTTCGGGGCATCCCAAGTCATCTCTATATGTACCTTTGGTATTTGTATAAAAGTCTTTTGTGGGCGGGAGTTTGTCCCGACCCCAACTCAGTTGTGTATCTATGTGGAGGCTTTTGTAGACATATTGTACAACCATAAGAGTGTTTGGTTGATAGACGTGATGTCTCTGACGGCCAAATTACTGTTCATATATATATTTATGCATGTCTGCTGGGTTGATACAGGTACTGTTTTCTTCTATTTACAACGAAGTGCTGCCCAAATTTCTAATTTTCATAAGTAATGTAGATGTGAAAGTATAGGTTATGAACGGGTTCTCCCTGGCCTCCTAGGCTACGGGTGCCAGTCTACTCCAATAGGATTCGGGGTATGACAGAAGTGGTATCAGAGAAGTTCGTCCTAGTGAGTCTACAAAGCCGTGTCTACGTAGAATCTCGTTTATTGGTGTGTTGTGCACCACATCTATAAACAGGAGGCTATTGAACATTTAGGGATTGTTTCCACTCTTCATTTCTTAGATCGTGCAATAGATCCCATATTAGAGATAAAGTCATAATCAATCGCTTAATCCAATTGTTTCTTTTTTATTTATTATAGTGACGATGCCGGTTACAAGGAGAAAGAATAAGTGGAAGCGAGTAGATGCAGTGACCGGAGAAGGTACTAGTAAGTCACCACCGACACAAGCTGAGCAGAGTAAGTCTCAAGCTGAGCATATATCAGACGCTTCTTCTCCTCTGGAAAGGCCGTCTATTAATGCTGTTGATCGATATTTGAGGGATGCAGTACAACTTCTGACGCGTATAGTTGCCGGTCAAGTTCAAGGGCAAGCTATTCCTACCACGGGTTCTAGTGGTACGGATAGAGCAGCTAGCCTTCGGACTCAGGATTTTCTAAAACTGTATCCTCCTACTTTTACCGGATCAGATATTAATGAAGACCCGCAGGACTTTGTCGATCAAACCCAAAGGGCTCTAGATGTTATGCATATATCCGGTAAAGAGATGGTTGAGCTAGCAGCATATAGACTGAAAGGAGAGGCTATATTGTGGTACGAGGATTGGAAACGATCTAGGGGTATTGATGCACCTCCAACTACGTGGGGAGAGTTCAAAGATGCATTTATTGATCATTATCTTCCACTTGAGACTCGTCAGGCCCATGCAGATCAATTCTTAAATCTTCGTTAGGGTAATATAAGTGTAAGGGAGTATAGTCTTCGATTTAACTCCTTGTCTCGATATTCTTCTAATGTGGTAGCTACTATGGACGACAGAGTTCATCACTATGTGAATAGATTGGAACCATACTTGGTTAGAGATTGTACCATTGCTGCTTTGAACAAGGACATGGATATAGCGAGGATACAAGCTTTCACTCAGAAGATGGAAGATCAGAGGCAAAGAAGAAGAACCCAGGAATCAGAAAAAGGATATTCTAACCGGCCCAGAGCAATAGGGCAGTTTGTGGCATCTCAGAGAGGTTTTAGGCCTTCGTTCTCTCATAGATTGCCTAGCCCGTTATCTTCTTATCCTGCAATTAGTGCTCCACCACAATTTCAAAGGATCAGAGGTAATCAGTTCGGGCAAAGCAGTGAAAATCAGAGTTCGCGAACAGTGGGGTATCAAGGGCAAGGGAGTATGAGTCAATTGATACCTCCACGACACACGTGCCCCATATGTAGAAAATTTCACGTTGGCGAATGTCGGCTTGGGACGCACAATTGCTTTTGATGCGGTAAGCCGGGGCATATGGCTAGAGATTGCCCACGCAGGACCACAGGTAGTATAACAGGACCTACCGGATCAGCTGTTGCATCATCTTTGGTGCCTCCTTTGAGTAGGGGTTCACAACCTATAGGTCACGGTAGAGGTGATAGAGGAGCAGCTAGTGCTAGCGGAGCTCAGAACCGTGTGTATGCCCTAGCAGATCGGCAGAATTTAGAGGCTTCTCCAGACGTGGTTACAGGTACGTTGTCCATCTTTGCATTTGATGTGTATTCCTTAATTGATCTTGGTTCTACATTATCGTATGCTACTCCTTTGGTTGCGGGAAGGTTCGGAAGAACACCCGAATTATTAGCCAAGCCATTTGAAGTATCAACGCCAGTGGGGGAATCTCTTATAGCTAGGAATGTTTATCGAAATTGCGTTGTGAATATTTGTGGTCATGATACGATGGCCGATCTTGTTGAGTTAGAAACGGTAGATTTTGATGTTATTATGGGCATGGATTGGTTAGCGTCTTGTTATGCTACAGTAGATTGCCGTTTTAAGAAGGTATATTTCTATTTCCGAAATGAGTCAGTCCTTGAATGGAAGGGTAATGTTGGCGCGCCGAGAAGTAGATTTATTTCTTACTTTAAGGCAAGAAAAATGATTTCCAAGGGGTACATATACAATCTGGTTAGAGTAAGGGATACAGAGGCAGAGCCGCCAACTTTTCAGACCGTTCCGGTTGTGAATGAATTTCCTGATGTATTTCCTGAAGAACTACCAGGTTTACCTCCTGAACGAGAAGTGGAGTTTGGTATTGATTTGTTGCCAGACACACAGCCAATCTCAATTCCTCCTTATAGAATGGCACCAGCAGAGTTGCGAGAATTGAAAGAGCAATTGAAAGACTTGCTAGAGAAGGGATTCATCAGGCCTAGTATGTCCCCTTAGGGAGCACCAGTATTGTTTGTGCATAAGAAAGATGGTTCGCTGAGGATGTGTATTGACTATCGACAATTGAATAAGGTGACTATCAAGAATAAATACCCTCTTCCCCGAATTGATGATTTTTTTGACCAGTTGTAGGGTGCCCAGTGTTTTTCCAAGATTGACTTGAGATCAGGCTATCATCAAGTAAGAGTCAAGGATAAAGATATACCCAAGACAGCTTTCCGAACACGGTATGGTCATTATGAATTCCTGGTTATGTCATTCGGGCTGACAAATGCACCCGCAGTTTTTATGGATCTGATGAATAGGCTGTTTAAGCAATTTCTAGATGTGTTCGTGATAGTTTTCATAGATGATATTCTGGTCTACTCTAGATCAGAAGAGGACCATGTTAATCACTTAAGGTAGGCGTTGCAGATTCTTCGTGATCGTAAGCTGTATGCAAAGTTTTCTAAATGCGAGTTTTGGCTCAAGTCAGTGGCATTTTTGGGCCATATTGTATCCAGTGAAGGCATAAAAGTTGACACTCAGAAGATTGAGGTTGTGAAGAGTTGTCCAAGACCGACGACGCCTACGGAGATTCGTAGTTTCCTCGGGTTGGCAGGTTATTATAGAAGGTTTGTTGAAGGTTTTTCTTCTATTTCTGCACCATTGACTAAGTTGACGCATAAAGCCTCCAAGTTTCAATGGAATGATGCTTGTGAAAAGAGTTTCTAGGATCTGAAGAGCAAGTTGACTTCTACACCGGTATTGGTACTTCCTGAAGGCACAAAAGGGTATGCAGTGTACTGTGATGCTTCGAGAATTGGCTTAGGATGCGTACTAATGCAACATGGTAGAGTAATAGCCTATGGCTCTAGACAGTTGCGACCTCATGAGAGGAATTATCCCACGCATGATCTTGAGCTAGCTGCAGTTGTATTTGCTTTGAAGATATGGCGCCACTACTTATATGGGGTTCATGTTGACATATATACCGATCATAAGAGCCTGCAATATATCTTCAGTCAGAAAGATCTAAACTTGAGGCAGCGGAGATGGCTTGAATTGTTGAAAGATTATGATGTTGATATCTTGTATCATCCAGTGAAAGCGAATGTGGTAGCGGATGCTCTGAGTCGTAAGTCTAAAATGGCATCTATAGAAAAGTAGGGGATGATTAATGATCTTCACCAACTAGCTAATTTGGGAGTTCAACTTCTCGAAACTCCAGATGAAGAGGTTATTGTACGTAATGCAGCGGAATCTTCATTGATAGCTGAAGTGAAAGAGAAGCAGTATGCAGATCCAATTTTATTGCAGCTTAAGGAGGATGTGCAGAGTGGCACGACAAAGGCATTTGAGCTTACGCGAGAAGGAGTGCTTCAGTGTCAGAATCGTTTATGTGTACCTGATGTAGTTGAGCTAAGAAAGAGAATTATGATAGAAGCACACTGCTCAAGGTATTCCATCCATCCAGGGTCGACTAAGATGTATCAAGATTTGAAAGCAATATATTGGTGGAATGACATGAAGAAGAATATTGCCGAATTTGTAGCTGAATGTCCGAATTGTCAAAGAGTCAAAGTAGAACACCAGAAACCCGGTGGTTACATGCAATGTATAGATCTTCCAGTCTGGAAGTGGGACAAGATCAATATGGATTTCATCATGGGTTTGCCTCGTACATATCGGAAGTTTGATTCCATATGGGTGATCATTGATAGTCTTACCAAATCTGCGCACTTCTTACCAGTTAAGACAACTTATACGGTGGAAGAGTATGCGAAGTTGTATATTAAGGAAATCGTTCGGTTACATGGAGTTCCAATTTCCATTATATCCGATCGAGGAGCCCAATTTACCGCGAATTTCTGGAAGTCTTTTCAAAGGAGTTTGGGGACACAAGTAAATCTAAGTACGACTTTCCATCCTCAAACGGACGGACAAGCGGAACGTACCATCCAGACACTTGAAGATATGCTACGAGCATGTGTATTAGATTTCAAAGGCAACTGGGATGATCACCTACCTCTTATCGAGTTTGCCTACAATAATAGCTATCATTCAAGTATCAAAATGACACCATATGAAGCATTGTATGGAAGAAAGTGTAGATCACCAATAGGATGGTTTGAAGCCGGTGATGCGGTCTTATTTGGACCGGATCTTGTTTATCAAGCAATGGAGAAGGTTAAAGTGATCCAACAACGGCTTGCAACAGCTCAAAGTCGACACAAATCTTATGCGGATGTTAGAAGAAGAGGACTTGAGTTTTCTATCAACGATTGGGTATTCTTGAAAGTATCACCAATGAAAGGAGTGATGAGGTTTGGCAAGAAAGGAAAGTTAAGTCCACGATACATAGGTCCGTATAAGATCATTCAAAGATTTGGACAAGTTGCTTATGAGTTAGAGCTACCTCAAGAGCTCTCAGCAGTTCATCCCGTATTTCATGTTTCGATGCTTCGCAAGTACATCGGAGATCCATCGCACATCACTACTACGGAAGATGTACAAGTTTCAGAAGATCTCACTTTTGCAGAAATGCCTATTGCTATTATTGATCGCCAAATTAAAAAGATAAGGAATAAAGAGATAGCATCGGTAAAAGTACTTTGGAGGAATCAACAAGTTGAGGAGATCACATGGGAAGCCGAGGAAGCGATGAAGATTAAGTACCCTTACCTATTCAACGATGAGGAGGAAGTTCATGAGATGGAAGAAGAACAATAACAAGTAAGTGTTTGTTTTTATGCAAGGATGTTATGATGATGAATATGTTAATTGTAAGCTTGGACATATCTTAATTGAGTAACTATGATAACATTTGAGGACAAATGTTCTTAAGGGGGGGATAATGTAACACCCCGTAAATTTTTTTCGTACACTTATCGCGATTATATGGAGTCCTAAAGACTTGCGTATGTGTTAAATTAAGTTTATGGTGTTCGGAAGTATCCCGTCAATAGTTGTATGTGTAGGTATTGGAATAATATTTCCAACGATATAAAGTTTGCCCAAAACAGAGGATTATTTCATATAAGCGAGCACATTCGAAATTTCTAAACGGTGGCCGGGAAGCCTGTGAACAGTAATTTTCCTGCAGATTTACTGTTCACAGGCTCCCCGGCCACCGTTTTGAAATTTTGAATGTGCTCGCTTATATGAAATACTCCTCTGTTTTGGGCAAACTTTATATCGTTGGAAAGCTTATTCCAATACCTACACATACAACTATTGACGGGATACTTCCGAACACCATAAACTTAATTTAACCCATACGCAAGCCTTTAGGACTCCATACAATCGCGATAAGTGTACGGAAAAATTTACGGGGTGTTACATTCTCCCCCCCTTAAGAACATTCGTCCTCGAATGTTAGCGTAGTTACTCAATTAAGACATGTACAAGCTTACAATTAACATATTCATCATCATAACATACTTGCATAAAAATAAACACTTACTTGTTATTGTTCTTCTTCCGTCTCATGAACTTCCTCCTCATCGTTGAATAGGTAAGGGTACTTAATCTTCATCGCTTCCTCGTCTTCCCATGTGATCTCCTCAACTTGTTGATTCCTCCAAAGTACTTTTACCGATGCTATCTCTTTATTCCTTATCTTTTTAATTTGGCGATCAAGAATAGCAATAGGCATTTCTTCGAAAGTGAGATCTTCTGTAACTTGTACATTTTCCGTAGTAGTGATGTGCGATGGATCTCCGATGTACTTGCGAAGCATCAAAACATGAAATACGGGATGAACTGCTGAGAGCTCTTGAGCTAGCTCTAACTCATAAGCAACTTGTCCAAATCTTTGAATGATCTTGTACGGACCTATGTATCGTGGACTTAAATTTCCTTTCTTTCCAAACCTCATTACTCCTTTCATTGGTGATACTTTCAAGAATACCAATCGTCGATAGAAAACTCAAGTCCTCTACTTCTAACATCCGCATAAGATTTGTGTCGACTTTGAGCTGTTTCAAGCCGTTGTTGGATCACTTTAACCTTCTCCAATGCTTGATAAACAAGATCCGGTCCAAACAAGACCGCATCACCGGCTTCAAACCATCCTATTGGCGATCTACACTTTCTTCCATACAATGCTTCATATGGTGCCATTTAGATACTTGAATGATAGTTATTATTGTAGGCAAACTCGATAAGAGGTAGGTGATCATACCAGTTGCCTTTGAAATCTAATACACATGCTCGTAGCATATCTTCAAGTGTCTGGATGGTACGTTCTGCTTGTCCGTCCGTTTGAGGATGAAAAGCCGTACTTAGATTTACTTGTGTCCCCAAACTCCTTTGAAAAGACTTCCAAAAATTCGCGGTAAATTGGGCTCCTCGATCGGATATAATGGAAATTGGAACTCCATGTAACCGAACGATCTCCTTAATATACAACTTCGCATACTCTTCCGCCGTATAAGTTGTCTTAACTGGTAAGAAGTGCGCAGATTTGGTAAGCCTATCAATGATCACCCATATGGAATCAAATTTCCGATATGTACGAGGCAAACCCATGATGAAATCCATATTGATCTTGTCCCACTTCCAGACTGGAAGATCTATACATTGCATGTAACCACCGGGTTTCTGGTGTTCTACTTTGAATCTTTGACAATTCGGCCATTCAGCTACAAATACGACAATATTCTTCTTCATGTCATTCCACCAATATATTGTTTTCAAATCTTGATACATCTTAGTCGACCCTGGATGGATGGAATACCTTGAACAGTGTGCTTCTGTCATAATTCTCTTTCTTAGCTCAACTACATCAGGTACACATAAACGATTCTGACACTGAAGCACTCCTTCTCGCGTAAGCTCAAATGCCTTTGTCGTGCCACTCTGCACATCCTCCTTAAGCTGCAATAAAATTGGATCTGCATACTGCTTCTCTTTCACTTCAGCTATCAATGAAGATTCCGCTGCATTACGTACAATAACCTCTTCATCTGGAGTCTCGACAAGTCGAACTCCCAAATTATCTAGTTGGTGAAGATCCTTAATCATCCCCTACTTTTCTATAGATGCCATTTTAGACTTACGACTCAGTCCATCCGCTACCACATTCGCTTTCCCTGGATGATACAAGATATCAACATCGTAATCTTTCAACAATTCAAGCCATCTCCGCTGCCTCATGTTTAGATCTTTCTGACTGAAGATATATTGCAGGTTCTTATGATCGGTATATATGTCAACATGAACCCCATATAAGTTGTGGCGCCATATCTTCAAAGCAAATACAACTGCAGCTAGCTCAAGATCATGCGTGGGATAATTCCTCTCATGAGGTCGCAACTGTCTAGAGCCATAGGCTATTACTCTACCATGTTGCATTAGTACGCATCCTAAGCCAATTCTCGAAGCATCACAGTACACTGCATACCCTTTTGTGCCTTCAGGAAGTACCAATACCGGTGTATAAGTCAATTTTCTCTTCAGATCTTGGAAACTCTTCTCACAGGCATCATTCCATTGAAACTTGAAGACTTTATGCGTCAACTTAGTCAAGGGTGCAGAAATAGAAGAAAAACCTTCAACAAACCTTCTATAATAACCTGCCAACCCGAGGAAACTACGAATCTCCATAGGCGTCGTGGGTCTTGGCCAATTCTTCAGAGCCTCAATCTTCTGAGTGTCAACTTTTATGCCTTCACTGGATACAATATGGCCCAAAAATGCCACTGACTTGAGCCAAAACTCACATTTAGAAAACTTCGCATACAACTTACGATCACGAAGAATCTGCAACGCCTGTCTTAAGTGATTAACATGGTCCTCTTCTGATCTAGAGTAGACCAGAATATCATCTATGAAAACTATCACGAACATATCTAGAAACGGCTTAAACAACCTATTCATCAGATCCATAAAAACTGCGGGTGCATTTGTCAGCCCGAATGACATAACCAGGAATTCATAATGACCATACCGTGTTCGGAAAGCTGTCTTGGGTATATCTTTATCCTTGACTCTCACTTGATGATAGCCTGATCTCAAGTCAATCTTGGAAAAACATTGGGCACCCTGCAACTGGTCAAATAAATCATCAATTCGGGGAAGAGGGTATTTATTCTTGATAGTCACCTTATTCAGTTGCCGATAGTCAATACACATCCTCAGCGAACCATATTTCTTACGCACAAACAATACTGGTGCTCCCCAAGGGGACATACTAGGCCTGATGAATCCCTTCTCTAGCAAGTCTTTCAGTTGTTCTTTCAATTCTCGCAACTCTGTTGGTGCCATTCTATAAGGAGGAATTGAGATTGGCTGTGTGTATGGAAACATATCAATACCAAACTCCACTTCTCGTTCAGGAGGTAAACCTGGTAGTTCTTCAGGAAATACATCAGGAAATTCATTCACAACCGGAATGGTCTGAAAAGTTGGTGGCTCTGCCTCTGTATCCCTTACTCTAACCAAATGGTATATGTACCCCTTGAAAATCATTTTTCTTGCCTTAAAGTTAGAAATAAATCTACCCCTCAGCGTGCCTACATTACCCTTCCATTCAAGGACTGCCTCATTTGGGAAATAGAAATACACCTTCTTAGAACGGCAATCTACTGTAGCATAACAAGACGCTAACCAATCCATGCCCATAATAACATCAAAATCTACCATTTCTAACTCAACAAGATCGGCCATTGTATCACGACCACAAATATTCACAACACAATTTTGATAAACATTCCTAGCTATAAGAGATTCCCCCACTGGCGTTGATACTTCAAATGGCTTGGCTAATAATTCGGGTGTTCTCCCGAACCTTCCCGCAACCAAAGGAGTAGCATACGATAATGTAGAACCAGGATCAATTAAGGCATACACATCAAATGCAAAGATGGACAACGTACCTGTAACCACGTCTGGAGAAGCCTCTAAATTCTGCCGATCTGCTAGGGCATACACACGGTTCTGAGCTCCGCTAGAACTAGTTGCTCCTCTATCACCTCTACCGTGACCCATAGGTTGTGTACCCCTACTCAAAGGAGGCACCGATGATGACGCAACAGCTGATCCGGTAGGTCGTGTTATACCACCTGTGGTCCTGCGTGGGCAATCTCTAGCCATATGCCCCGGCCTACTGCACCAAAAGCAATTGTTCATTCCAAGCCGACATTCGCCAAAGTGAAATCTTCTACATATGGAGCACGGGTGTCGTGGAGGTCTCAATTGACTCATACTCCTTTGCCCTTGATACCCCACTGTTCGCGAATTCTGATTTTCACTGCTTTGCCCGAACTGATTACCTCTGAACCTTTGAAATTGCGGTGGAGCACTAATTTCAGGATAAGAAGATAACGGGCTGGGCAATCTATGAGAGAACGAAGGCCTAAGACCTCCCTGAGATGCCATAAACTGCCCTATAGCTCTGGCCCGCTTAGAATATCCTTTTTCCGATTCCTGGGTTCTTCTTCTTTGCCTCTGATCTTCCATCTTCTGAGTGAAAGCTTGTATCCTCAATATATCCATGTCCTTGTTCAAAGCAGCAATGGTACAATCTCTAACCAAGTATGGTTCCAATCTATCCACATAGTGATGAACTCTGTCATCCATAGTAGCTACCACATTAGAAGCATATCGAGACAAGGAGTTAAATCGAAGACTATACTCTCTTACACTCATATTACCCTGACGAAGATTTAAGAATTGATCTGCACGGGCCTGACGAGTCTCAAATGGAAGATAATGATCAATAAATGCATCTTTGAACTCTCCCCACGTAGTTGGAGGTGCATCAATACCCCTAGGTTGTTTCCAATCCTCGTACCACAATATAGCCTCTCCTTTCAGTCTATATGCTGCTAGCTCAACCATCTCTTTACCGGATATGTGCATAACATCTAGAGCCCTTTGGGTTTGATCGACAAAGTCCTGCGGGTCTTCATTAATATCTAATGCGGTAAAAGTAGGAGGATCCAATTTCAGAAAAGCTTGTGTCCGAAGGCTAGCTGCTCTATCTGTACGACTAGAGCCCGTGGTAGGAATAGCTTGCCCTTGAACTTGACTGGCAACTATACGCGTCAAAAGTTGTACTGCATCCCTCAAATCTCGATCAACAACATTAATAGATGGCCCTTCCGGAGGAGAAGAAGCTCCTGATATATGCTCAACTTGAGACTCACTTTGTTTAGCTTGTGTCGGTGGTGACTTACTAGTACCTTCTCCGGCCACTACATCCACTCACTTCCACTTATTCTTTCTCCTTATAACCGGCATCGTTACTATAATAAAAAAAAAACAATTGGATTAAGCGATCGATTATGACTTTATCTCTAATATGGGCTCTATTGCACAATCTAAGAAATGGAGAGTGGAAACAATCCCTAAATGTCCAATAGCCTCCTGTTTATAGATGTGGTGCACAACACACCGATAAACGAGATTCTACGTAGACACGGCTTTGTAAACTCACTAGGACGAACTTCTCTGATACCACTTTTGTCATACCCCAAATCCCATTGGAGCGGACTGGCACCCGTAGCCGAGGAGGCCCGGGAGAACCCGTTCATAACCTATACTTTCACATTTACATTACTTATGAAAATTAGAAATTTGGGCAGCACTTCGTTGCAAATAAAAGAAAACAGTACCTGTATCAGCCCAGCAGACACGCATAAATATATATCTAAACAGTAATTGGCCGTCAGAGCCATCACGTCTATCTACCAAACACTCCTATGGCTGTACAATATGTCTACAAAAGCCTCTACATAGATACACAACTGAGTTAGGGTCGGGACAAACTCCCGCCCACAAAAGACTTTTATACAAATACCAAAAATACATGTAGAAACGACTTGGGATGCCCCGAAACAACTGGAGCTCACCACTAACAACAGAATGTCCTGGCTCTTACTGCGGAGGTGTACGACCTGAAGTACCTGTTCCTGCAGGCATGAATACAGGTCCCCTGTGAGGGATGTCAATACGGAAATATGTACTGAGTATGTAAGGCAGTGAGTATCAAGATAAGATACAAAAGATTAACAGAACCCAAATACCAGTGAATAAACAGTATGAGTAGACTACACTTAAAAGAGCTGATGGGGTACCTGCACATTACTTTCATATCATTACTTCCCGTATTCCTTATCAATACATAACATATGTCATACAATGGTCAACTGATCAGTGGTACTAATACAATAAATCAGGGACCACCCCTGGAATAGCATATATACATAAACTTTATAATACAATGGCCAACTGATCAGTGGTACTAATACAATACATCATATCCTCAATTTAAAATACAGACATTCCATTTCTTAATTCAATTAATCTTTGAGATTGGTTACTTTGTGGTCACACCTTATGGAACTTGAAACCATGATACCTCAATAGGAAAAACACGTGAATAGGTAATCAATATCATGAAAATGAAGTAGAGAATCATGGATACCTCATTAAACCATTTCGGAGTCAACAATAGTACATGGACATTTTTTTGACTAGCCGGACATCTTAAAGGTGAAAACAAGTTCAATTGGTGGTGTCGAAGTTCATATGATGTTATTATGTGTCATGTGTTATAGGATAATGTTGGAAGCTTACTTGAGAGTGTCATGGGTCATTATTCATGCCAATGATTAGATAGAGTATGTCTTACATACCTTGATATAACCACTTCAATACAAGTCCAACTTGACTTCCCGTACTCTTCGAACACTTATCTACAATAAGTCATTTGTGGCAAACTAGTATTAGCAACCAAACCTTACCGTTTAGGTATTAACTTCAACAAATAATGTCTAGGAAGTAATCCTTTAACTCATCAATAAGTGTGCTACATACATCCTCTTATACTCTTATTACATTCACATATCATGCATTTTCATGAAATATCCCTCAACATCATTCTTAGCCTTTATTTCCCTTCTTAATCACCATCCAATACCAACATGATCACTAGGCATACATAACCACTAATATAATGATATATCACCACAATTAATCCTCCATAATCCAATACAACAACTTCCATAATTTACTACTAACAATTTATACAAAACAATTCATAACTATGTTTCTGGTTATCTTCCAACATCAAGACAATACTCATAATCCTTTATCAATACTTATTCATGGATAAGAATCAAGAATAAACAATATTCATACCTTAACAATGAACTCTTGCATTTAGAATCCTCCTTAAATAACCATGGTGTGCTTCTCGAAGCTTTTGAGATGGTAAACACAACTACGGAACCAATTCGAATTTTCTACGGTTGAATCACAAAATATTTGAAGTTGAAATTAGGCTAGGGTTTCACCTTCTCTTAATAATTGGATCATATATGATATATATGAGGCTAAGTGTAGGTTTATAAAGACCCATTTTCATCCAAGAGGTAATAGAAAATGATCATTTTGCCCTAAAAATTTAAATAAATCCTAATCTGTCCCCAGGGGACAGTTTTGACAGGCTGAAGTAAATCGATCATAACCCTTTGCTCCGGTATCGGATTTGGGTGAAACCAATTGCATTGGAAAGATAATTCAAAGGGATTTCATTTTCATATAAAGTATACCACCCAGTTCTTCCTGTACAAGGAGTTATGGTCGTATAAAGTTGACCCAAAAATCTGTCCCACAATTCTGTTTTTTTTTTTGGATAGGCTGCAGTAAAACGGGTATAGCTCCTTACTCAGACATTGGATTTGGATGAAACCAATTTCATCGGAAAGAAGACTCTCGGAGATTTTCGTCGATATATATCGGATCACACAGTTCTTTTTGTACAAGGAGTTATGATCGTTTAAAGTTGATCCAAAAAAATAATTGCCTAGCTGCAGTAATTTTCCTGCAGATTTACTGTTCACAGGCTCCCCGGCCACCGTTTTGAAATTTCGAATGTGCTCGCTTATATGAAATACTCCTCTGTTTTGGGCAAACTTTATATCGCTGGAAAGCTATTCCAATACCTACACATACAACTATTGACGGGGTACTTCCGAACACCATAAACTTAATTTAACCCATACGCAAGCCTTTAGGACTCCATACAATCGCGATAAGTGTACGAAAAAATTTACGGGGTGTTACACAAAACTTCTTGAATTTGGGTCAGGAGTATACCCAAGGAGAGGAGTGATCATGCCCCGATATACCAATTTTTTGAATAAACTGGAATATGACTCTCCAATAGGTGTAAAGCTATCCCTCGACTTCTGCCTCATTTCATTATTTGGCTTGGACCAAAAGTCTGGCCTAAAAGGGCTTCAGTATGTTTGTGGAGTTTAAGGATGACTATGAGGAGTTGGTGCACGCCATTTTGGGTACGAAGGAGATTAAACATATGGTTGTGTATTGTATACTGGATATGACGGTGGAGGAATGGAGTATAATGGATTTTGGGAGTGATTCTGTGGATCTTAGGCATAAGCTTGGGTTTGAGCCTGTGGTTAACGATGGTATGGTCCTCTTGCCCGTGCCTGTTGTCCAACTACAATGGAAGATGCATCTTCCTCATACTCCTTCCCTCCGACACTTCCCGAACCTTTTTGAATTGCTTGAGTAGTCGCTTTCAATGTTGCAAAACTCATAATGCGGCCGGTCTTAATTCCATCCTCTATCATCTCCCCCATTTTGAGGACCTCAATAAATGGCTTACCTAATGCAGGTAACAAGTGTTGATAATATGTTTCATCCTGCGCTTGAATAAATACCTCTACTATCTTACTTTCTTTCATTGACAATTTCACCCTAGTAGCTCGTTCACGCCATCTAATCGCATACTCTCTAAAAGTCTTAGTACTCTTTTTCTTCATATTAGTTAGGGATTTCTCATCAAGAATCAACTCTACATTGTATTGGAATTGTTGCACAAATTCATTAGCTAGGTCATCCCAACTCATCCACTTGTTGATGTTTTGGTCTGATATAATTTAATAATAATTGATCTTATGATATTGAAGGGGTTACAGCTGTATATATAGAGAACTGAAGAATAGCTAATTACAGAATAACCCAGATGTATTTAATAATTATATATGTAGTCTATTATCCCCCCGCAAGCTGATCAGCGGTAACGAGGGGCAGCTTGGAGCAGAGATACTGAAAAGGCTCTAACGGAAGAGACTTGGTGAGAATATCAGCAAGCTTGTCAGTAGATGGGACATAGTGCGTGGCCATCATTCCTGCAAGTACCTCATCGCGAACAAAGTGACAGTCGGACCCAACATGCTTCATACGATCATGAAGGACTGGATTTTTGGTAAAACAAATAGTGGACTGATTGTCACAATAAATTTGTGGTTTCGTCGGGGTAATGCCAAGTGCATCTGTAAGGTATCGTAACCACATGGCTTCAGCAACACCCGCAGCCATGGCACGATATTCTGCTTCTGTGGAGGAACGGGACACTCGCGTTTGCTTCTTGGTGCACCAGGAAATCAGATTCGGTCCCATCATAACAATATATCCAGTAGTGGACTTCCGATCATCTTTGTCGTTAGCCCAATCCGAATCAGAAAAAACAGATATATCAAACGACCCCTTTTGAAATAAAATTCCACATTGAAGAGTACCTTTAAGATAGCGCAGAATGCGTTTCAAGGCCTGAAAGTATTGTTCTGTGGGAGCATGCATTGATTGGGAGACTTGATTGACTGCATATTGGACGTCCGGACGAGTAACAGGAAGATAATGAAGTCCACCGACGAGGCTCCGATATAGTGTAGGATCGGCAAAGGGAGTATTCGGCCTTGGGGATTGGCGGACTGCCATGGGAGTGACCGCGGGTTTGTAGTCTGTCATTCCAGCTCGATTTAGAAGTTCAAGGGTATATTTTGTCTGATGCATCAATATGGTTCCCGATTTGCGGATGAGTTCGAGGCCAAGAAAGAACTCCAGAGGACCGAGGTCCTTAAGTTTGAAGTCACAATGCATAGCCTCAGTAATTTCAGTGATGAGTGATGACGAGCTGCCTGTAATAACAATATCATCCACATAGATAAGAATGATGACTGTCCCTCGAGAACAGTGAAGGGTGAAGAGGCTATTGTCATGATGGTAGGTGCGAAAACCAAGACCCTGCAGAAAAGTAGAGAGGCGTGTGTACCAGGCACGTGGGGCCTGTTTCAGGCCATACAGTGATTTGCAAAGCTTGCAAACATAGTGAGGACGGTTGGGATTAACATATCCCGGTGGCTGAACCATATAGATGTCTTCCTCAAGATGACCATGAAGAAAGGCATTGCTGACGTCTAACTGATGAAGCGGCCAATCATAGTGAAGAGCAAGAGACAAGACCAGACGAATAGTCTGTTGCTTAACAACAGGGCTGAAGGTCTCCTTATAATCCACACCATACTCCTGATGATACCCTTTTGCAACCAGACGTGCTTTATAGCGAGAAAGAGATCCATCTGAATTTCGTTTGATGGGAAACACCCATTTGCACCCAATAGACTTTCGGTTACTAGGCAGAGGTACCAAATCCCATGTACGTTGTTCATTCAGAGCCCGAAATTCCTCATCCATAGCTTGGCACCAGAAACTATTTTTGGAGGCTTGGGTGTAGGTAGTAGGCTCAGTTATGGGATGTGCATCAAAGGGTATTTGAGTGTGGTAGACTTTGGGTTTGAAGGTACCGGCCTTGGCTCGGGTTGTCATAGGGTGAGTGTTGAGTGGAGGGTGATTAGGAAGGGGTGGTGGAGTTGTATGATGTGTGGGCGGGGGTTGGGTGGGGCTGCTGTGGGAGCTGGGATGTGCAGCGGTGGATGGGGTGGGTTGTGTGGCAGTCGGCTGGGTGTTCGGGTGGGGGGTTAGGGGGTTCGGGTGGGTGGGTGGTTGGTTCGAGTGGGTAGTGGCGTAGTGGGGTACCGGGTTAGGTGCCGAGTGAGCCGGAGCATGAGCGCGTGAAAAGGACGGGAATAATGGCACAATGCCAAGTGGATTGGGGGAGTATGGAGTAGAGGAAAGACTTGTGTAAGGAAATTGTTCCTCCACAAAACGAACATGACGGGAAACATATGTTTTCTGAGATACAGGATCGAAACATTTGTAACCTTTGATAGTGGGATGATAGCCTAGAAAGACACAAGGGGTGGACTGAGGTTGAAGTTTATGTTGAGTGTGTGGACGCAACCAGGGATAAACCAGACACCCAAACGGGCGAAGATGGATGTAGTCGGGTGGATGATTGTAGAGACGGGCATATGGAGTGGAGTTGGAGAGAGTGTGAGTGGGCATGCGATTTATGAGGTAGTTGGCAGTAGCAAGGGCATCAACCCAAAAGGAAACAGGTAAGGTGGAATCATGGAGGAGCGCAACAACTGTTTCTATTAGGTGACGGTGTTTGCGCTCAGCAACGCCATTTTGTTTAGGGGTATATGGACATGAAGTGTGATGAAGAGCCCCTAGACTTTGAAGAAAAACACCAAATGCATTGTTGACAAATTCTTTGCCATTGTCACTTCGAAAAATTTTGATTTTGGCATCAAATTGATTTTGAACCATTCGGTCAAAGTTGACAAAAATAGTATAAGCTTCGGATTTAAATTTCAGAGGATAAAGCCAAGTGAATTTACTGTAATCATCAACAAAACAGATATAATAACGAAAACCTTGAACAGAAGGAACTGAGGTTGGACCCCAAACATCAGAATGAATTAATTGAAATGGCGCAGTGGCCTTGTGTTCAGACAGTGAAAAAGGTAAACGACAAGATTTAGACACTGAACAGGACTCGCAATGTAATTTCCCTGAAAAATTAAAACCTAAGGAAGATAAAATGGATTTGGTGATGGCGGATGATGGGTGCCCAAGCCGGCGATGCCAGGTGGACGAGAGAATGTCTTGACTCACAACAGACGGAGACCTGGATGGAAGAGTGTATAGCCCATGCTCACAGCGGCCCGTGTACCGCACCCGGTTCGTGGGATTGTCCACTATCTGGAAATTGGTGTCATTAAAAATGAGGGTGCAGTTATTTTCTTTAGTAAAGCGATAAACAAATAAAAGATTGGATGTGAGGGAAGGGACGTGGTGAAGGGTTGAGAGATGAAATTTACCATTTGGGGTATAGACATACCCAGAGCCGGTGTTTGTGATGGGAAGGGATTGACCATTGCCTACTGTAATAGTTTCTGAGCCATGATACGGATGGGGAGCTTGAAGTTGTGAATAATCCGACGTCACATGGGTGTTAGCACCTGTGTCTAGATACCAATCGCCAGATTGAGCGTTTGTGGACGCATGCATCGCCCTTGATCCGCCGGACTGGCGATTTACATTCTGCGAGTCATCATAACGATACCAGCAATTAGCCGCAGAATGGCCCCGTTTAGCACAAATTTGGCACGTCGGAAGATCTCGTGTGGGCCCCCGCTGGTTTCCTCATCCCTGTCCGCGGCCTGACTGGAAGCCGTCCCTCGGTGGAGGCCCACCTCTGCCTTGCTGCCCGACGTTCCGACGGTCACCGCCGCCGCTGCCTCGCCCTTGGTTACGGCGATCGTCACCGCGACCCCTGGCCGAGCCCCCGCTGCCAGCCGAGTAAAGAGCCGTGACGCCAGGGGTGGAACTGGCTTCTCCGAGCAGTAATTTGTGTTCCATGTCTAGATTCAATTCTTCTGCATGAAGCCAGCCAGACAGTTGATTCAGAGTGATTTCGACAGGTGAGAGGTGAATATGCTGTTTGAGAGAGGAATAGCCAGACGGAAGACCACGTATCACGACATTCACCACGTCTCGTTCAGGAATAATCTCGTTCACAGCATCTAGGTCAGACATAATAGAGGCCACATCATCAAGGTATTGAGTCATCGTCTTCGTTCCCTTCCGAAGAGTATGCAATCTGTCATGCAACTGAAAAATATGAGCCGTGGACACAGAGTTGTACCTCGTGGCTAGTGCGTCCCAAAGTGAAGCCGATGTGAGAAAACCCCGGGCGTGTTTGTGCACAGAGGGGCTAAGAACGGCGAGAAGACAGGCTCGGATCTGAGTGTCTACGATCATCCACGGAAGGTAGTCGGGATTTGGGAGCATGACGCCGTGCTCCTCGGCTGTCTCGGGCGGCGGCTTCTCTGCACCGTCAATCCATCCGAGCAGCAAGTTGGCTGCGAGGGCGGTGCGGACGTTAAGTGCCCAGGCCGGGTAGTTGTTGTCAGATAATTTTTCGGGGATGAGATTGTGGAGATTCCTGAGCAGTAATTTTACTCCAGACGGTAAATTTGACAGAGGATCAACAACCTTGTCCATGGCTCCGACCTACGGCGGAGGAGGGAGGCCGTGCGACGTGGTGTAGACGGTGGCGGCGGCGCACACACGTCGGAAAAGAGGAGAGATTAGGGTTTGGGCGGAAGAAGAAACCCTAGCTTTGATACCATGATATAATTTAATAATAATTGATCTTATGATATTGAAGGGGTTACAGCTGTATATATAGAGAACTGAAGAATAGCTAATTACAGAATAACCCAGATGTATTTAATAATTATATATGTAGTCTATTATGGTCAACAAACCATTTCGAAGCTAGGCCTGAAAGACTCTCACCGAAATATGCCATGAGTAATTTTTCCTTCCCCCCAGCACCCCTTAGTTGGTAACAATAACGTCTTAAATGTGATGCAGGATCGCCATGTCCATCATACTTCTCAAACTTCGGCATTTTAAAACCAAAAGGAAGATAAACCCCTGGAAACATGCACAGATCTTTATATGAGATACTTTTGTACCCCCCAAGTCCCTGGAGGTATTTCATAGCCAGTTCCAAACTTCTCAATTTTCTGGCCATTTCCTCTTATTCTTCTGTTATAACAGGATTCTCAGTGTTAAGAGAAAATTTAGGAGGGTGAGTATAGCCATAAGGATTAGTTTAATTAAATGTGGGCTCAATAACATGATGTTGATCAGCAAAAATATTCAATACAGGCTCTCTCACAGAGTGGGGAGGCACAACTTGTGGATAAACCTCAAAAGTAGGAGCTTCAGGTGGGGGTAGCGCTGTAAAAACATGAACAGTGGGTGAAATCGAGCATGTGGTAGCTTTGTGTTGAGGAGTGAGGAAATGAATATTGGAAGAGTTTGGATAGGTGTTTCCCTGGAGTAGATCCTGATGCATGTTCTAATGTGTCAACAACAATAGAAAATGGTGCATGTGACACTGGAGGCAAGCTAGAAAGATATTCCAGATTCTCAGTGGAAAATGGAGGAGGCGACAACCCATTAGCGCAAGCTCGATGCATTTCTATCATATGCTGCCTTAATTTCTGAATCTCTTCATTAGCTTCTAAATGCTCATTTCCCAAACTCCTTATTTGATTAGTAACCACAACCTCAGTATTTTTGTTGGCCATAACTTTCTCTTCAACTTGGTGCAATATGGAGGACCAGCCAAAATGCCACAAACCAACCACCTTAAACTAACTGGACAAGAGATAGCAAATGTGTTAGAGTTTTAACACTTTCTCAAAAACTTTTTATTTTTCCTTTTTCTTTGAAAAGATCACTGAACCCAAGAAGGGCGCCTACGTATCTCACTCCCGGGAGAGGAGAATCAGGTGTGCGTAGTTTGTGAAATCTTGCCAAAATGGCCAATTAATTCTTTTTTCTTTCTTTTTTCTTTTTCAGAAACTTCAAAAATAACAAATTGTCAAAAGAATTGATGAAAATATTTTTGCATTTTTCAGGTTTAAACAACTCCCTATACAAAACGAAACCTATGATTACCAAAGAAAAATCTTTTTGGGTTTTCAATTTTTGAATTTCATATGAAAATGAAACTTGAACCGATTAAAGAAAAATCTTTTTGTAGTTTTCTTTTAAAGATGTATATGAAACACTTACTCTAAATAAAGAATGAAGATTTTTTTTTTGAATTTTTGAGATAAGATCAACCAAAAATGAAACCTACTACTATTGAGGAAAATCTTTTTTTTTTCATATTTTTTTTCAAGACATGTATGAAACACCTACTCTATATGAAGAGTGAAGAAAATCTTTTTGGATTTTTTAAATAAGATCTCCGAACCAATAATGGGCTGCCTACGTATATCACTCTTGAGAGAGGAGAATCAGGGGTGCGTAGTTCGTCCATATTGGACAATTAATGATTAAATAACAGATTGCACCTTAACTTGAGACATGACCAAAGACACACGATGAACTGTAACAAAATCTTTTTTTGAGTTTTCAATTTGACACTTCACATAACAAATGACACCAACAGCTATGAAAGAATTTTTTTTGGTATTTTCATTATATGACATGTACAAAACTTCTACCACATTTTTTTTGAATTTTTCTTTTATAAAAAGTTCCTAAAAAAAAACTTTTTGGAGTTTTCGAATTCTGAATGCTTGGTAAATGAAACAAAAAAAAATGTTATTGATGTTTTTTTTATTTTTTGAAAAAATGAGTGCAAAAAGTAAAAAAAATCTTTTTTTTTGAATTTTTAAATTGTGGAAAACAAAAGCCATAAAGAACCTAAGAACTACAAAACTCTTTCTTGATTCACCTTTTTTCCTTTTTCCCTTTTTTTCCATGCCTAACACACATTTCTTTAATTCTAGCACATGCTTTCCCCAAATCAGTCCATCAAATGTTTCTATTACCCTAAAAAATGCAACAATTAGCATGTAGGGATGCTTTAGAGGAGATTCTCCTACAAAGGATCAAATGGACCTCACTAGGTCTCAATATGATGGACATAAGTATGACCTAAAGGCTGACCTACGTTGGGGTTCACTAACAAGACCGTTCGGGGAAGCATATGGTCGATAGTGATTGCTTTGCTTTCCACCTACTCCATACATCCAACGACTCCCCCTCCTAAAATAAGGGTGACTCAACTAGAGTTCGTGCGCACGACGTGCACTCCGAGACTTGTTGCAGAAAGAATTGACTCGGGTTATGCACATGATGCCAGATATAAAGCGGTAACACACAAGAAAAAAATAGTAAACACGTAGCACTCAACAATGATAAAATAAATAACAAACGATAACACAAACAATGTTTATACACCCATAATATCAAACTAAGCTGATAAAACTCCAAAAATAAGCCTGAATTCTGAAAAGTCCCCAGCAGAGTCGCCAGAGCTGTCAAACTCGTTTTTCATCCAAACAGAATATTTTTAAGATCGAAAGGGTTTTTAATTATCAAAGTGACAAAAGAAGAAATTTTGTTTTGAAAAAGGATTATTTATATTTATTCAGAGTCGCCACTTGACATAATCCGGTGTGTCAAGTCACCTTTGAAAGATCCTTTTCAAAATGATTTTTGACTCTTTAAACTGGTTTGCGAATAGAGATTCCGGCTAAGTAATTCTGTTGACCGAGGGGAAGGTGTTAGGCACCCCTCGATCCCGTGGTTTGACCACGGTCTCTTGGTGGAGTGTATCAGCTAATTTGACATTATAAAATGCTTAAACCACATAAACAACGCAAAACAATTAAGCAAGCAAACAAAACAAAACAATTCAAAATTTAGCATCCAGTCCAATTTATTACAAACCAAAATAAAAATACTGAAATAACCTACACTAGACCTAAACTATGCTTTACCCTATGGCTCGGAGCTTGATCACGAACATCCTTCACGTACAAAATTCTTTGGGGCATTCCCTGACGAGTAAATACAAATGACCTTGGAGCATTCCCCGACTAAATAAATACACTTTTCAAATACGATAAACAAAACATTCAACAAATATTCCAAGCATTCCAACAATCTAATAATTCTAAATTTGACTACCCGAGCCTACCGTTTGCCTACTCGCTCGACGACATGTCACGTTCAACATCAACAATGAATAAAAAATAACAATATTTATTTTTAGCAACTTTCAATTCTCGTCTTTCCCAAATCCGTCCCAAATTCATTCTCAATCCATGATTAGCACATGCTTAGATTATTAAATTGCATTTCAAAATTTAAATCCAACATCAACCAATATACGATCAAGATTCAAACATACCAAACACACAAATCAATCACGATTAAGCAAAAATTAAAGGAAAAGAAGATAGAATTGGACCTCAATGCCGTTTTTAATTAAAATTGCTTCATCCGATTGAACCACATCTAAAATCTTGAATTGAACCTCAACGAGACAATCAAACCCATCTTCGATCCACTCCTTTTTCCGGTTTATCGCTAACCCAAACCCCAAAAATCACAAAAGAAACAGACAAACCCAAATACAATTTCCAACCAGACTTTGAGGATATGGCAGGTCTGTTCGTTTAGATAAGCCGATTCCCGTGATGAGTTGGCCAGAAAACTAAATTGGGAGTCACGACTAGTAGATCTCGGTCTATTTTTGTCGGAGCTGGAGCTGGCTTTGTTAATACTGGCAAAATTTGCCGGAATAGAGACTGGAATGGGGCAGCCGCCACTAGATTTTGGTTGAGTGGTCTAGCCAGAGTTAGGAGGGGGTGAGTCCGGTGGCATTCAACGATGGAGAAGGTGCTTTTCGGTGCATTTAGCCAAGTTTTTTGGTGAGACACCACTCGCTAGAATAGTACTCTCCGATCTTTATCTGAATCTCTTCTACCTCTCTTTCCCATTCCTTTCTTCTCTCTCAATGTCCCTTTATTTCTCACACTCTTTTGCCATGGCTGTCTGTGTGCGTGAATCTTTATAGAGTGTGTGAAAATTGTGTGAATTCGATCCTCCCTATGTTGTTATTCCAGTGGTGTTTATATGTGTAGTGTGTGCTGTGTGGTGAGGTGTGTGAATTGAATGGAGAAGAAGCCACTCAGCAGTGAGTGTTTTTGTTTTTTTTCTTTCACTATGTCAGTGAGTGTGTATGTGATAAAAATCTTCTCTCCACATGAATTGTGAATGTCCTGTGTATATATGGAAGGTGAGATGGTCAGATTATTATCATTATCCAATGGAAAAGAATGAGTGATGGTGTATATTGTTGTTCCCTCAATATTCCCTGTGGGCCCTTTTGTATTTTTTGTTGTTTTTTGAACTGGTTTAAATAAATAAAATAAAAGGTGAAGTGGGGTAGGGTTGGTAGGGTAGAGGTAGGGTGTGGTTGGGAGTAAGTTATTAGGATAAAGTTTGTTAGGAAAAATTAAAACAAGATAAAATTTGTTAGGAATTTGTTTAAGGGTTGTTATTTTTGTATATATGTGGGGTATGATTATATGTTTGAGGGTACACAGTAGTATAAGGTAAAAAATAAAAAAAAGCTTTCGTAAAGGGACAAAATTATGTGTCTACAGAGTCCTTCCAAGCAATCCTTAGGAGATGCACCTCCTTATCCGAGTAATTCTGGTTTCATTTATTAAGTGATGCACTTCCTAAATTGAACCTTCACTCCTAGAAGCCGTATTTTTCTATTGAGTCATTATCCTTAACCCTTAGGAGATTCACTTCCTTGTCATTTTTTATTTGTTAGGTGACATACTTCCTAACTTAAACCTTTATCTCTAGAAGACATACTTTTTAGTCAAAATTCCTCACTTTAATCCTTAGGAGACACACTTCCTAGTCTTGACCATTTAATTTTACTCTCAAGAGATAGATTTCTTGGTTAGAGTCTTGATTCATCATCACAACATGCAAGTAATTAAGATTGGTTGTGACATTTGCAAAAGTTTTCTGATGATAAACTTGGGGAAAAATTTAATTCATGTTATTAAAAACATCATTTAAGGCCCTCTTGAAAAATGACACTTTATTTTTTTGAAAAGTGAGATTTGTATCATAACCTTTGTTTGGGATAATTTTCTTTCTAGTTTTGATGTGATTTCAGGAGCCCGCCTGAAGAACAGAGTGTATAAATTGAAAGTCAAGCAACAAGGTGATGAAGTTGAAAGTCAAGCAACAAAGTGAAGAAGTTGAAAGTCAAGCAACAAGGTGAAGAAATTGAAAGTCAACAGATTGAAGAAATAGCACGTCTAGCGCCCGCCTGGAGAACAAGGTGAAGAAATTGAAAGCAAAGCAACAAGGTAATGGAATTGCAAGTTAGTAGCCGGCCCGAAGAATATGGTGATGAAATAGCAAGTCAAGAGCCAAGGAAAATTGAAAAGATAGGACTTTTGTAGTTTCATTTATGTTTTTAACTTGTAATTTTTATTTTTGATGTTATGACAAAGCCGCAAATCGAAACCTGATGTGATGGGATCTGACTGAACTGCCCAACTCGGTTGTCCTTCTTCCTTCTTTTTCTTTCTTTGAATAATGGACAGGTCAAAATTATGTCTCGTTGTCTATTTCTTTGTCTGCAAATACTTTGTGATTACATCTAAAGAGGGGCATGATGTAGACACCTAATTTTGTCACTCACAAAAGCCAAATTTTACCATTTACCCTATCTTACCATGCACCCTCAATCATATGATAAGTTCCATATAAGAAAACAATAAATTCAGAACCATTTTTTGACACCCCACCCTAACAAATTTCAACTCATCCTAACCACCCCAACCCCACCCTTGCCAATCCCATGTACTCCCTAGCCTCACCCCCCTGTTCACATTTTTTGCTTTCCTTTGCAATGTAGCAGAATATACTCATACCAATTCAACACATATAAACGCACCACATCACTCACACCCCACAAATGCTTATACTCATACACACACTCCATATACAGTGAAGACCGACCATACATACACACATACTTCCATTTTTGATATACAGATTTACACACCATCACTTACTAAAAACATAGTGCAATATACACCAATCGACATAGAGCTCACCAGAAACACACACATAAAATTAGAAAAGAAGAATGGAGTGGGACTAAAAAGAGAGGATGGAAATCAGAGAGGATTGAGAGAGATTAAGCGTGAGAGAGAAATAGATAGAGAGAAAATTTAAGAGAGAAAGCAAAGAAGGGGAACTGATTTGCAGGCCCAGATTGATACCTCGCCGAAATATACCACCCCACTACTGTGAAACCACCAGAGACACCGAAACCAAAGAGAACACTCCAAAATCCAATCAAAATTTGACCAACTATTCAATTTTTAGTCTTTGTTTGAGATTGCTGGAGCTCCGGCAAAATGAAAATAACGAACTTAGCTCCGATTCCGGCGAGACCCGTTCAATCTTGGTTCAAAATCTGAGATTTGGTTTTTGGTTTTTGTGGTTTCTCCACTGGTTTGGGGTTTTGATCGAGTTGCCAAGTTCATGTTGAGTTTGTTGAATTGAGATTTTAAATTCTATTTCAATCTGTTGCTTCGTCGAACAATTTGGAGATTGAAATAAAATTGAAGTCCAATTTTTTCAACTTTATTTCTCCTATTTTATCTTAATTTGGTGTTGATGTTGTGATTACGTGCTTGATGATGTGATTTGGTGGTATGTGTGGAATGAACTTGAGCAATTTTGATTGTGTGATTGATCAAAAAATGAAATTGGGTGGAGGGATTGATCTTGATAAAAGTGAACATATATTAATTTAGATTCATTGATGTAGTTTAATTCAATTAAAACATGGGTGTTGTTGAACATGACAGTATCATGATAAGACTGTCAAATAGGTAGGCAAACATAGGCGGGTTAGGCAAATTTAGAATTGTGCATCATTGAATATTTGAATGTTCTATTGAATGACTTCTATTTCATCGCACGTAATTGAAATTTATATTCATTTGCCGGGGAATGCCCCAAAGAAAAATTATAATTATTCACTAGGGAATGCACCGACGTATCATGTCTTCGAAGGAGGTTCGTTGTGATGTTGTTCTCTTCTGTTTGCAAAAGTGCATCTTGGCCCCTTGCTTCTTCTTCCATGCGGATTCTCATTATCAAAGTCTCAAGAGAGGTTTTTTTTTGCTTGTGGCGCATAGTATTTTGTAATTCTTTTCACAAAGGTGGAAGTTTATCAATTATTCCCCAAATCATAAGGTTATCTCCAATTTTGACCTCTTCGGACCCGAGATCGCCAACAATCATTATGAAATTCCGAGCTTGGTCTACCACTGATTTGTTGTCCACCATTTGAAAATGTAAAATCTGCTAGCCGCATATTTTTTCGCTCCCGCCACCCTAGTGTCATACTTACTCGGCAATGCTTTCCAAATTTTCTTTGCACTAGAGTAATTTCTATCTTAATAATCATAAAAATTATCAAATAGTCAATTAAGAAGAAAATACCGATACTTGTAGGAATCACCATCATATTTTTTAACTTTCTCTTGAAGAGAGATAAGTTCATCATCGGTCATGAAAGAGTTATCTACTTTGTTTGGGTTCTTCTTGGTTAACACCTAAGAAACGTTGAGAAGACTTAAGTAGAAAAGCACTTTACCCTTCCACCTTTTGAAATGAGTACCATTGAATCAGAATGGCTTGTTGAGATATCCTATCTTGACATCCTCAGATTTTTCAGATGTTGCCAATGAATCTCCTTAAAATAAATGGTGAAATTTCAATATAGTACAACTGAAATTTACAAGTGTAGAAAAAGAAAAGAATGATTTCTTCTTCTTCTTCGGATGAGACACAGATATCTCACTCTCTTTATGAAGATTCAAGTCTGCTGCAGCAAATTATTTCACCGGTCCAGCAGTAATCCTCTTGACTTATCCCCTCCAGGATACAACAGTCTTTCTCACAAAGAACAACTCAACAACTCTGGTCAAGAATTGAGTTCAAAGCTTCACAAAAAAGAACACCTCTCTTCAACTAATGAACTATCTTTTTTTCTATCTTATGTGAACTCTATGTTATCTTGTAGTATCAAAACCATGCAAGACCACCTCTATTTATAGGTGAAGAAATCTTTCATGCAATGAATAAGAATAGTAAATGGTAAGATTAATAAAATAGAGGCTACAATGGTTACAAGAGTTATATGAGTTACACCATATAAAGAATATGATAATAGAGGAATAAAGAGTGGAAAGTTAAATGAATTTTTAGAAAAATGGTGTCCAAATTCAACCACCATAACCATGAGATAATACACCTTAATGATGAAATAGATGCAACCAAAGAAACGTGCAATAATGGACAATAATGTAAGGATTTAGTGCTGCCATTGGTAGATGAAAAGTTGTAACCTTTGTCCATCTTTAACAATTGAAACAAATGCTACATAAAGTCAAAAAATAAGAAATGTAACTCCCATGCAGTAAATCCCACGTCCCAACTTTGTTATGGAATTGAGGCAGTTGTAATATAAAACATTTGATATTAAAATGCTACTCCATCAGAAGACATACACTGAACATTTGTAACTAATTTAGGAGGTCATTGGGATGAGTTATCTCCATATGGAAAAGTTTGCTTACTATAATGTTATTATTCCTTCGTTCGGATGACTTCATTTGAGGCCTTGTATGATCGGAGGTGTATATTATATCCTATTGGGTGGTTCGAGCTTGAGTTAGTGTTTTCTTGAGATATTCTTTGGATAAGGTAAAATTGACTCAAGATGCTTGAGTTAGTTTTATTTCAACCTAAATACATAGCACACATATTTATATGGAAGAATGTTAGCCATTGCTCATCTATATTATCAATATTGAAAATTTTTGTTGAAGTTTTGTTGCAGTTAAACTAATATTGATTAGCAATGTATATTATTACAAGGGATGCAATTCAGATGTACTTGCCGAAATAGACCCGAGATTCCTCAATCTCTAATTCTAATCATGAAAATTGATTTAGTGTTTAAAAATTTTGAAATTGAAAAGTCGTTACTAAATTTAAGGGACCCATTAAGCACAATTTCATAAATATAACGTTAATTGTGTTATGTATTTAAGGGCAGATGTTTTATTTCCTTAATTATCGTTAAATTAGTTAATTCAGATACTTAAGAAGTAATGTATATCAATATCTAGTTATGTATATGAATAATTAAAATTTGGAAGAGAGAAAACTTAAATCAGAAAATCGAGAGAGAGGATAGTTAAGGAGTAAATTAGTGAGATTTATATTATTTTTCCTATATTTTATCATCCTTATATAGTTTATAGTAGAAATACTATCTCAAATAAATGATGGGGTATTATGAAAATATTGAGGGTGTTGGGCCCATTTTCATTAACAAATTTTGTTAGAATAATTTTCTTGAAAAAATAACATAAATATACACCTTAACTTATCATATTTACACAAATTTTCACCTTCCACAAAGTACCAAAATTTCAACTAATTATATATCCTCATCGATGTATTGAGAGATAATTATGTATTTTACATAATACCATTTCCAAGAAAATACATAATTAGTTGATTTAGAAGAAGAGTGGCAAATTTGAATTTGGATGAAGATTTTGAATAAAAGCCCTCTATTTAAAGGCAGTGACCAAATCTAAAAAAAATTCTTAAGAACTCAAGTTGCTACTTCAAAATATCACTGATAAAATCTTTGAGAAGCTCTTCTGGAATTTCGGAAGCTGATGGGACTGGTTTAGAAAACTTGAAAGATCTGATATGGAAAGATATATAGATAATTACCGTTGCCTAATGAATATAATGTCTCTCCTATGTTCTTTTCTATGAAAAAGAAAGAATTATTTTCCATCTTCAAGATTAAATTGATCTAAAAAAATACTTCATGGAAAATGTCTAGCATGATAACATGAAATTTAAACTTGTTACAACCAATAAGATAATAATTTGTTATCTCAATCTTCTAATTCTACAATGGTGCGCCCACACGCCCACACACACGCATGCGCAGAAACTCTCTCTCTCTCTCACACACATATATATATATTTATGCCCCCCAAGGTTGCACCCAAGTTTCTGTTGCACACCCTTGATCTTTGCATTGCCTCAATTTGTGATGTTTGGCTACAGGAGGTTACACTTTATTGTATATCTATTGTCCATGAATTATTGAATTTCCACTCTATGTTCCATGATGATCTATCAGGTTACGCCCCCTATTACTTTTTGTTGTATTTGAATTGTTACAAGACTACAAGTTTTACGATACTCTCCGTATGTTTTACAATAGCTATAGTCGTTTACTAAATTAATGAACCTAGGGGACTGAGCTGTCAATTACAACTAGAGATTTATGATCATTAGAACAGACTCATGAACAATGATTTTCTTTATAATGTTCAATCATGTAACAAGTTCATTATTACGATTACGAAAAGTTTTGAAGGCAAATACAATTATTTTCCTTCAACAAATAAAACCCAATTTTCTGTGGAAGTTCATGTTACCTAAGCCCAAAATTCCTAATCTAAATACAGGCCGGTCCAACCTGGACTTGGTCATTTTCCTTCCTAAACAACATAAATTTCACCACTTTAGGAGATAATTACTCCTCATCTTACCTCTTTTCATTATTACTAATAATTCTGAAATAATTTTACACGGATACATCACTGTCGTCAGGTATTCATTGTGACTCCGACATATTGCCAGACTCTGATATGAACAACGACTAGCTAGGCATAAAAAAGCTCTTTACCTAGCACCAAGAAATCCTTAAAACCAATTTGTTGCTGCCGGCCAGTATAGCCACCATCTCTGGTGGGAGTAGCCCAAAGGAAGAATTTCCACCCTTACTTACCAACGACACAACCAAACTGGTAGACCCACAACAATCATAATCATAGACGCCAAAATATGCAAACCTACTTAAACCTAATTATTTGAACACGAATACCCGAAAGTTCCTCTCAAATGAATGATTATGTTTCGTGGGGAACAAAATATTATGGAAAATTGTCAGAAGTTCGAAATCTCATTATGTAGGAGAATCTTCAATCACCATATATAGGTAAATTTTCATAGGAAAAGTCGGATATTAAAGAATTGAGGAAATCCATTCCAGGAGAATGTGGGATAAAAAGAGAATGCACAATTGAAGTTCTGGATACCAGATATATTCTAATTAGATTATAGAAATTAGAGGACTATGTCCAATTGTTATCTACGACGGCCTATTTTGTAATAGAAAAGGAGATGTATTCTTACTTTAAAGTGGGATCCATAATTTGAACCGAATGTGAAAACAACTATAATGTTGCATGAATATTGATGTCAGACTTACCAACTATTTTTTTGGTCAAAGAAACAATATTCTTAATTACTTCAGCAGTAAGGAGACCTTTGATGATGCATATGGCGACTAAAAACCAAACAAGACTAATCTATGCAAAAGTAAAAATTTAAGTAGATTCGATAGCCAAATGACTACAAAGGGTGAGGATAAATGAAGAGGATGATATAACTGAAAAAATTAAGCCAAAGAGGATTCAAATTCAATATGACTATATGCCTAAATAAGGCATGCTGAAAGTTCTGTTAATAGAGAAGTCTGGGAACTCATAGAAATACGAAGGTTCAAAGGGTTTATTTGAGGAGCAAGGCAAAGCGGAGATACTGTTTTTTGTTTCTGAGTCACTCTTAATAATTTGTGTTTGGATCATTGATGCAGTAATTCAATGACATATAATAATAGTTGGAAGCAAGATTAAATGTGACGAGGGAAAGAGCGATTGCCGCAAAAGCTAAAGCGACAAACCATCCACCGTGTTTTTGAACTCACAAGTTTTCTTTGTATGAAATAGGAACACATGTTACCTTCAAATCAAGGAATTTATGTAACACCCCATACTTAATTATGTGCATTAGCCATGGTTATATGTGTTGGAGTATATGTATTGATCCTAAGTTAGGTATATATGAGTTTAAGTATGAGTATTGATTATTTTGAGATGGTTTCAAGTGTATAGTTTGATTATATGTGTATGGGAATCGACTTTATTTATACCGGAATTTGCCCGTCGATGGTTCCATACAAAGTTTATTGAATAAGCTTTCCAACGATATAAAGATTTCCAAAAACGGATAAGTTTCGGATATAATCGAGCACGTTCGAAACTATAAAACGGCGGCCGGGATAATTGTGAACAGTAAATGTGCAGGAAATTCAAACTACTGAGGCCTGCCAGTTTTTTGGGTCGACTTTGAACGATCATAACTCCCTCAATATAATGAACTGGGAGAGATACCACCTATCAAAAGAAATATATTTGAGTCTTCTTTCCAATTCAATTGGTTTCATCCAAATTCAACATCTGAGTAAGGAGTTATACTCGTTTTACTTCAGCCTCTCAAAACAGATTTTTAGGGTCAACTTCAAACGATTATAACTCCTTGTACAGGACGAACTGGGTGGCCTACTTTATATGAAATGAAAGACCTTTGAATTATCTATCCAAATATACCAATTTAACCCAAATCCGATATCGGAGCAAAGAGTTATGGCTGATTTACTTTAGCCTGTCAAAACAGTCCACCATGGACAGATTCGGATTTACTTAAATTTTTAAGGGCAATATGGTCATTTTCCATCACCTCTTGGACGAAAATTGGTCATTATATAGATATAATTGGTCTTATATCCATCAATTATCATCATATTATTGGAAATAAGAAACCCTAGCCTAATTTCAACACCAATTATCTTGTGATTCAACCGTAGAAAATCCAAATTGATTCCGTAGTTGTGTTCACCGTCTCGAGGGCTTCGAGAAGCACCCCTTATTTGTGCCAACAGTACTTCGAAATCAAAAGGGCCATTTTATGGTAAGGATGTAAATTATGTTGGTGTTATTTATATGGATATGTATATATATATATGCATGTGAGCATAAGAAGTATGTTATTTGATTGTTGTTGAAAGATGATTGAAAATGATGTTGGATTATTCTTGTGCATGGTTGGATTATGTTGAATTGTGAAGGGATTTGGTGTGATGATGTGGTATTGAAATGATGATTATATATATATATATATACACATAAACCTATTGATCAAGTTGGTTTTTGGAATGTTATACAAATATTGGTTGTATGGAATTATGGAAGAGAATTGTGGTGTTGGGTTGCTAATATTAGATGCCAAATATTTCATTGTAGATAAGTGATTTGTAAAGGCGGGAAGTTGTGTCGAATTGGTGTACGAATCTACAACGAGGTATGTAAAGCATACTCTAACGATGTTCTTTGGCATGAAAACACCAATGTTCCATCAAGTAAGATTCCAAGGTTGTCCAAACACATGTATTGTTATACATTACCGACGAAGTTGTTTCCATTCTATAAAGTGTCAAAATATTTTATTGATATACCAAAAGGCTCCTATTTCATTATTGTGATATTGATGATTCTGAAACACATTGTTGATGTACTAATGAGTCTTTATTACATCGTTATTGTATAGAAGGTCTATTACTTGATTCCTATTGATGTATCATTGTTCCAAAGGTACTATATTGGCATGAACACTAATGTAATAATCTCAAAAGCTTTTGAACTAAGTTATTGGAAAGATTTCTTATGTGTGTTACTTGATATACGTGTGGGTGGTATCCCAGGGGCATAAGCCTAGCATGGGTCGATCCCAATTGATATGTACTGGAGGCAGCCTAATGGTCACAGTACGGTACAATATTGATTATTGTTAGGTGGTTGGAGGTTCGGGAGGAGGAGGTAATGGCGAATGATAATTGTAAAGAATGAAATGAGCGAATATATACAGTTCCACAAATGTGTTTGAATCCAAGAACCCAGTTCAGATTAATGATAATGTACATGATCCTAAAAGTGTTTATGAAGTGTGGTTCACTTCTATTATGATTTATTCACATGTGTATGATTTTCTTGATCCCCCATATCACATATGATTATCTACAACTTTACATACTCAGTACATATTTCGTACTGACGTCCCTCACGGGGACCTGCATTTCATGCTGCAGGCACAGGTACTTCAGCTTATTCACAGCATAGGTAGGAGCCGGGTCGTACAGCTATTGTTGGTGAGCTCCAGTTTTCTTTGGAGCTTTCCGAGTCGGTTCCTTATGTTTTGTTATTGTACAGGAGTCATGTGTGGGCGGGGGTTTGTCCCGACCCTAGTTATGTCATGTATATATGTCCTAGAGGCTTTGTAGACATAAGGAAGGGTCAAGTCATGGGAGATTATATAGTGATGTTATATTTGTATATGTGGTGGCCCCGACGGCCAAGTATTATATATATATATATTTGTGCGTGTTGTGCTGATACAGGAAATTAGACCCTTCTATATGTAACGAAGTGCTGCCCAAATTTTTGGTGAATGTAAGTGGAGGTACAGGTATTTGAACGGGTTCTCCCGGGCCTTCTCGGCTTCGGGTGCCAGTCCGGCCCGATGGGATTTTGGGGCGTGACAAAAGTGGTATCAGAGCGGTTCGTCCTAGTGAGTCTACAAAGCCGTGTCTACGTATAGTCTTGTTTATTGGTGTGTTGTGCACCACATCTATAAACAGGAGGCTATGGACATTTAGGAATTGTTTCTTTTCTTCATGTCTTAGATCGTGCGATAGAGCTTATATTGTATATGAAGTCATAGTTGACCACTGAATCAGTTTGTTTCTCTTATTATAGTAATGATGCCGGTTACCAGAAGCAAGAATACCGGTAACCAAGTAGATGTGGCTGCCGGAGAGGGGACTAGTAAGTCACCCACTATACCAGTTAATCAAAGTGAGGCTCCAGTTGAGCATGCATCAGAAACTTCCCCCTGTCCCGAAGAAATAAGGGGGAGGAGAACTATATCCCAAGAGCCACCTATTAATGTTGTTGATCAAGATCTTAGAAATGCAGTGCAACTTTTGACTCGTATAGTTGCTGGGCAAGTCCAAGGGCAAGCTATTCCTGCCGCAGGTTCTAGCGGTACTGATAGGGTGGCTAGTCTTCGGACGCAAGATTTTCTTAAGATAGATCCGCCTACTTTTACCGGATCCGATCTTAATGAAGATCCGCAGGACTTTATTGATCAGATCCAAAGGGCCCTAGAGGTGATGCATGTATCGGGCAGAGAGACAGTGGAGTTAGCCGCCTATAGATTCAAAGGTGAGGCTATATATTGGTATGAAGACTGGAAACGGTCAAGGGGCATTGATGCACCCCCAGCTACTTGGAAAGAGTTCAAAGAGGCATTTATTGATCATTATCTTCCATATGAGACTCGTCAGGCCCGTGCGGATCAGTTCTTAAATCTTCGGCAGGGTAATACAAGTGTGAGGGAGTATAGTCTTCGATTTAATTCCTTGTCCAGATATGCTCCTAATGTTATAGCTACTATGGATGACAGAGTTCATCGGTATGTGAATGGATTGGATCCGTATTTGGTTAGGGATTGTACTATTGCTGCACTGAATAAAGATATGGATATAGCTAGGATCCAAGCATTTGCACAGAAAATGGAAGATCAGAGGCAAAGAAGAAGAACACAGAAATTTGAAAGCGGATCTTCTAAGAGGGCCAGATCTACAGGGCAGTTTATGGCGCCACAAGGAGGTTTTAGACCTCAATTTTCTGTTAGACCACCTAGGCCATTATTTTCTTATTCTGCAGCTAGTGCTCCACCACAACATCAGGGGTTCAGAGGCAGTCAATTTGGGCAAAGAAGTGAGGGTCATAGTTCGCGATCTGTGGGTTATCATGGGCAAGGGAATATGAGCCAATCGAGACCTCCTCGAGAGCCATGCAATAAATGTGGAAGGCATCATATGGGCGTATGTCGAATGGGAACAAATATTTGTTATTGGTGCGGTATGACAGGGCATATGATGAGAGAATGCCCACGAAGAGGCGCAGGTGGCATAGCACGACCTTTGGGATCAGGTGTTGCATCATCGTCACCGGTATCTTATTCTGGTAGGGGTGCATGACCTGCGGGTCACGCTAGCAATGAAAAAAGAGTCGCCAGTTTCAGCGGGACTCAGAATCGCACTTATGCTTTAGCGGATCGACAGAATCTAGAGGCTTCCCCAGATGTGGTTACGGGTACGTTGTCCATATTTTCATTTGATGTATATGCTCTAATTGATCCCGGTTCTACATTATCATATATTACTCCTTTGGTTGCTGGAAAGTTCAAAAGGACCCCCGAATTGTTAGATAAACCGTTGGAAGTGTCTACCCCGGTTGGGGAATCTATTATTGCTAGAAGAGTTTATAAAGATTGTGTAGTAACTGTGTGTGGTCGAGACACGATGGCCAATCTTGTGGAACTAGAAATGGTAGATTTTGATGTTATAATGGGTATGGATTGGTTGGCGTCTTGTTATGCCAAAATTGACTGTTGTACGAAAAAGATGTATTTACATTTTCCTGATGAAGCTGTTATTGAATGGCAAGGTAAGATTGGCGCACCAAGAGGTAGATTTATTTCTTATTTCAAAGCGAAAAAAATGATTTCCAAGGGCTACATATGTCATTTAGTTAGAGTAAAGAATACGGAATCGGAATCACCAGATCTTCACATTGTACCAGTGGTAAATGAATTTCCTGATGTATTCCCTGAAGATCTTCCAGGTTTGCCTCCTGAACAAGAAGTAGAGTTTGGTATTGATGTAATACCAGGCACCCAACCAATCTCCATTCCTCCATATAGAATGGCCCCAGCAGAATTGCGAGAATTGAAAGAGCAATTGAAAGATTTGCTAGAGAAGGGATTCATAAGGCCTAGTATGTCCCCCTGGGGAGCACCAGTGTTATTTGTGCGCAAAAAGGATGGCTCGCTGAGGATGTGTATTGATTATCGGCAATTGAATAAGGTGACTATTAAGAATAAATATCCACTCCCAAGAATTGATGATTTATTTGATCAGTTACAGGGCGCCAAGTGCTTTTCTAAGATTGATTTGAGGTCAGGTTACCACCAAGTGAGGGTCACAGAAAAAGATATACCCAAAACAGCTTTCCGAACAAGGTATGATCATTATGAGTTTCTAGTTATGTCATTTGGGCTAACAAATGCACCTGCAACTTTTATGGATTTGATGAATAGGGTGTTTAAGCCATTCCTGGATGTATTTGTGATAGTTTTTATAGATGATATTCTAGTTTATTCTAGATCAGAAGAGGACCATGCCAATCACTTACGACAGACATTGCAGACTCTTCGTGATTGTAAGCTTTATGCAAAGTTCTCTAAATATGAGTTTTGGTTAAAGTCGGTGGCATTTTTGGGTCATATTGTATCTAGTGAAGGGATAAAGGTTGATGCTCAAAAGATAGAAGCTGTGAAGAACTGGACAAGGCCCACAACGCCTACGGAGATTCGTAGTTTTCTCGGGTTGGCCGGTTATTATAGAAGGTTTGTTAAAGACTTTTCTTCCATTTCAGCACCCTTAACCAAGCTAATGCATAAACCATCAAAGTTCCAATGGAATGATGCGTGTGAGGAGAGTTTCCAAGAATTGAAGAACAAGTTGATTTCTACACCCGTGTTGGTACTTCAAGAAGGCACCGAAGGGTATACAGTGTATTGTGATGCTTCCAAAATTGGTTTAGGATGTGTATTGATGCAACATGGTAAGGTAATAGCATATGCTTCTAGACAATTGCGGCCACATGAGAAAAATTATCCTACACACGATCTTGAGCTGGCAGCAGTTATTTTTGCTTTAAAGATATGGCGCCACTACTTATATGGGGTTCATGTTGATATATATACTGACCATAAGAGCTTGCAATATATTTTTAATCAGAAGGATCTAAATTTAAGGCAGCGGAGATGACTTGAACTATTAAAGGACTACGATGTTGGTATCTTGTACCATCCAGGGAAAGCAAATGTGGTAGCTGATGCGTTAACTCGTAAGGCTATGTTGGCGCCCATAGAAAGGCAAAGGATGATTAAAGATCTTCACCAGTTAGCTAGTTTGGGAGTTCGCCTTCTTGGAACTCCGAATGAGGAGCTTATTGTGCATAATGCCGCGGAATCCTCATTAGTAGCTGAGGTGAAAGAGAAGCAAGATGCAGATCCTATTTTATTACAGCTTAAGGAGAATGTTCAGAGTGGTGCGACCAAGGCATTTGAGCTTAAGCGAGAAGGAGTACTTCAGTGCCAAAACCGATTGTGTGTGCCGGATGTAGACGGGCTAAGAAAGAAGATTATGACAGAGGCACATTTTTCAAGGTATTCCATTCATCCAGAATCAACCAAAATGTATCAAGATTTGAAAGATATGTATTGGTGGAATGACATGAAGAAGAGCATTGCAGAATTTGTAGCTGAATGTCCAAATTGTCAAAGAGTTAAAGTTGAGCACCAAAAACCCGGAGGCTATATGCAATGCATAGATCTTCCAATTTGGAAGTGGGACATGATCAACATGGATTTTGTTACAGGTTTGCCTCGTACAGCTCGGAAATTTGATTCTATATGGGTGATTGTGGATAGGCTTACTAAATCCGCACATTTCTTACCCGTTAAGACCACTTACACAGTTGAAGAATATTCAAAGCTGTATGTTAAAGAAATAGTCCGATTGCATGGAGTGCCAACTTCTATTATATCGGATCGGGGAACTCAATTTACTGCAAACTTTTGGAAGTCTTTCGAACGGAGTTTGGGAACACAAGTGAATCTGAGTACAGCTTTTCATCCTCAGATGGATGGACGAGCAGAGCACACCATTCAAACACTTGAAGATATGCTACGAGCATGTGTTATAGATTTTAAAGGCAGCTGGGATGATCATTTACCTCTTATTGAGTTTGCCTACAATAATAGCTATCATTCAAGTATCAAAATGGCACCATATGAAGCTTTATATGGGAGGAAGTGTAGATCACCAATAGGATGGTTCGAAGCGGGTGAAACTCTTAAGTTCGGACCGGATCTTGTGTATCAATCCATAGAAAAAGTCAAGGTGATTCAGCAACGGTTGAAAACAGCCCAAAGTCGACACAAGTCATATGCGGATAGTAGAAGAAGAGGGCTAGAGTTTTCGTTAGGCGATTGGGTATTTTTGAAGGTATCGCCAATGAAAGGGGTGATGAGATTTGGCAAGAAAGGAAAGTTGAGTCCACGATATATAGGCCCATATAAGATTATTCAAAGATGTGGGCAAGTTGCGTATGAATTAGAGCTACCCCAGGAACTCTTATCAGTGCATCCAGTATTTCATGTATCGATGTTTCGAAAGTGCATCGGAGATCCATCCCTTATTACTTCTACTGAAGATGTGCAAGTAACAGAAGATCTTACCTATGAGGAGATGCCTATTGCTATATTAGATCGTCAAGTTAAGAAGATGAGAAATAAAGAAGTAGCATCGGTGAAAGTACTTTGGAGAAATCAACAAAGGGAAGAGATTACATGGGAAGCGGAGGAAGCAATGAAATCGAAATACCCTTATTTGTTCGAACGTGAAAAAGAAGTGCAAGGAGTGTAACTGGGACACTAACAAGTAAGTTTTTACATATGCATAATACCTATATGATGACGTGAATATCAATTATGAATTCGAACTTGTTTCGGCTAAATAACTACATTTACATTCGAGGACGAATGTCCTTAAGGGGGGAAAGATGTAACACCCCATACTTAATTATGTGCATTAGCCATGGTTATATGTGTTGGAGTATATGTATTGATCCTAAGTTAGGTATGTATGAGTTTAAGTATGAGTATTGATTATTTTGAGATGGTTTCAAGTGTATAGTTTGATTATATGTGTATGGGAATCGACTTTATTTATACCGGAATTTGCCCGTCGATGGTTCCATACGAAGTTTATTGAATAAGCTTTCCAACGATATAAAGATTTCCAAAAACGGATAAGTTTCGGATATAATCGAGCACGTTCGAAACTATAAAACGGCGGCCGGGATAATTGTGAACAGTAAATGTGCAGGAAATTCAAACTACTGAGGCCTGCCAGTTTTTTGGGTCGACTTTGAACGATCATAACTCCCTCAATATAATGAACTGGGAGAGATACCACCTATCAAAATAAATATCTTTGAGTCTTCTTTCGAATTCAATTGGTTTCATCCAAATCCAACATCTGAGTAAGGAGTTATACTCGTTTTACTTCAGACTCTCAAAACAGATTTTTAGGGTCAACTTCAAACGATTATAACTCCTTGTACAGGACGAACTGGGTGGCCTACTTTATATGAAATGAAAGACCTTTGAATTATCTATCCAAATATACCAATTTAACCCAAATCCGATATCGGAGCAAAGAGTTATGGCTGATTTACTTTAGCCTGTCAAAACAGTCCACCATGGACAGATTCGGATTTACTTAAATTTTTAAGGGCAATATGGTCATTTTCCATCACCTCTTGGACGAAAATTGGTCATTATATAGATATAATTGGTCTTATATCCATCAATTATCATCATATTATTGGAAATAAGAAACCCTAGCCTAATTTCAACACCAATTATCTTGTGATTCAACCGTAGAAAATCCAAATTGATTCCGTAGTTGTGTTCACCGTCTCGAGGGCTTCGAGAAGCACCCCTTATTTGTGCCAACAGGACTTCGAAATCAGAAGGGTCATTTTATGGTAAGGATGTAAATTATGTTGGTGTTATTTATATGGATATGTATATATATATATATGCATGTGAGCATAAGAAGTATGTTATTTGATTGTTGTTGAAAGATGATTGGAAATGATGTTGGATTATTCTTGTGCATGGTTGGATTATGTTGAATTGTGAAGGGATTTGGTGTGATGATGTGGTATTGAAATGATGATTATATATATATATATATACACATAAACCTATTGATCAAGTTGGTTTTTGGAATGTTTTACAAATATTGGTTGTATGGAATTATGGAAGAGAATTGTGGTGTTGGGTTGCTAATACTAGATGCCAAATATTTCATTGTAGATAAGTGATTTGTAAAGGCAGGAAGTTGTGTCGAATTGGTGTACGAATCTACAACGAGGTATGTAAAGCATACTCTAACGATGTTCTTTGGCATGAAAACACCAATGTTCCATCAAGTAAGATTCCAAGGTTGTCCAAACACATGTATTGTTCTACATTACCAACGAAGTTGTTTCCATTCTATAAAGTGTCAAAATATTTTATTGATATACCAAAAGGCTCCTATTTCATTATTGTGATATTGATGATTCTGAAACACATTGTTGATGTACTAATGAGTCTTTATTACATCGTTATTGTATAGAAGGTCTATTACTTGATTCCTATTGATGTATCATTGTTCCAAAGGTACTATATTGGCATGAACACTAATGTAATAATCTCAAAAGCTTTTGAACTAAGTTATTGGAAAGATTTCTTATGTGTGTTACTTGATATACGTGTGGGTGGTATCCCAGGGGCATAAGCCTAGCATGGGTCGATCCCAATTGATATGTACTAGAGGCAGCCTAATGGTCACAGTACGATACAGTATTGATTATTGTTAGGTGGTTGGAGGTTCGGGAGGAGGAGGTAATGGCGAATGATAATTGTAAAGAATGAAATGAGCGAATATATACAGTTCCACAAATGTGTTTGAATCCAAGAACCCAGTTCAGATTAATGATAATGTACATGATCCTAAAAGTTTTTATGAAGTGTGGTTCACTTCTATTATGATTTATTCACATGTGTATGATTTTCTTGATCCCCCATATCACATATGATTATCTACAGCTTTACATACTCAGTACATATTTCATACTGACGTCCCTCACGGGGACCTGCATTTCATGCTGCAGGCACAGGTACTTCAGCTTATTCACAGCATAGGTAGGAGCCGGGTCGTACAGCTATTGTTGGTGAGCTCCAGTTTTCTTTGGAGCTTTCCGAGTCGGTTCCTTATGTTTTGTTATTGTACAGGAGTCATGTGTGGGCGGGGGTTTGTCCCGACCCTAGTTATGTCATGTATATATGTCCTAGAGGCTTTGTAGACATAAGGAAGGGTCAAGTCATGGGAGATTATATAGTGATGTTATATTTGTATATGTGGTGGCCCCGACGGCCAAGTATTATATATATATATATTTGTGCGTGTTGTGCTGATACAGGAAATTAGACCCTTCTATATGTAACGAAGTGCTGCCCAAATTTTTGGTGAATGTAAGTGGAGGTACAGGTATTTGAACGGGTTCTCCCGGGCCTTCTCGGCTTCGGGTGCCAGTCCGGCCCGATGGGATTTTGGGGCGTGACAATTTAAAACCTAAACATCAAAGACTGTCATTTCTCACATCTACAAATGCAAGGTGGTAATGTTGTTGCATAGGTTTGGTAATCAAAATCATGGTAAAACTCACAAGCCAATACCTCTAGGAGACACACTTCTTTATCCGGGTAATTTAGGTTCATTTATTAGGTGATGAACTTCCTAATTGAACTTTCACTCCTAGAATTCGCACTTTCTAGTTGAGTCCTTCTATTTTATCTTTAGGAGACACATTTCCTTATTTGGGTAATCCAAGCGGTATTTGTAAGGAAATGCATTTCCTTGGGTAATTCAAGTGACAATTGTAAAGAGACATATTTCCTTGTCTGAATAATTTAAGTGGTATTTGTAAGGAGACACATTTCCTTATTTGGATAGTTCAAGAGGCATATGTAAAGAGACACATTTCTTTGCTCGGGTAATTCAAGCGGCATTTATAAGGAGATGTATTTCCTTTGGTAATTGAAGTGGCATTTGTAAGGAGACGTATTTACTTGTCAAGATAATTTAAGTGGTGTTTATAAGGAGACCCATTTTCTTATTTGGATAATTCAAGTGGCATATGTAAGGAGACGCATTTCCTTATTCGGGCAATTCAAATGGCCTTCGCAAGGAGACATATTTCCTTACATAATTCAAGTGGCATTTGTAAGGAAACACATTTCTTTGTCTTGTTAATTTAAGTGGAATTTGTAAGGAGAAGTATTTCCTTGTTTAGGTAATTCAAGCGGCATTTTTAAGGAGACACATTTTCCAATTACTTTTTAGCTATGCACTTCTTAACTTAAGTCTTGACTCCTAGAAAATTCACTTTTTGGTCGAGTCATTCCACTTGACCCTTAGGAGACACACTTCCTTGGTGGGTATTCAAGTTTTGCCTGTTAGGTGGTTCACTTCCTAACTTAAGCCTTTACTCCTAGATAATGTACTTTCTAGTTGAGCAGTTAACCCCTAGGAGACATATTTTTTTGTCAGGGTAATTCAAGTTTCACTTGTTAGAAGACGAACTTCCTAAGTTAAGCCTTTACTCCTAGAAAATGTACTTTCTAGTTGATTAGTTAACCCTTAGGAGACACACTTCCTTGTCAGGATAGTTCAAGTTAGGCTTGATAGGTGACATACTTCCTAACTTAAGCCTTTGCTCCTAGAAGATGGACTTTCTGGTTGAGTCCTTCCAAGCAATCCTTAGGAGATGCACCTCCTTATCCGAGTAATTTAAGCTTCATTTATTAAGTGATGCACTTTCTAAATTGAACCTTCACTCCCAGAAGCCGTATTTTCCTGTCGAGTCATTGCACTTAACCCTTAAGATATGCACTTCCTTGTCAATTTTCATTTGTCAGGTGACATACTTCCTAACTTAAACCTTTATCTCTAGAAGACATACTTTTTAGTCAAAATTCCCCACTTTAATCCTTAGGAGACGCACTTCCTAGTCTTGGCCATTTAATTTTACTCTAAAGAGATATATTTCTTGGTTAGAGTCTTGATTCATCATCGCATCATGCAAGTAGTTATGATTGGTTGTCACATTCGCAAACGTTTTCTAATGATAAACTTGGGCAAAAATTAAATTCATGTTATTGAAAGCATCATTTAAGACCCTCTTGTAAAATGACACTTTATTTTTTTGAAAAGTGAGATTTCTAACATAATCTTTGTTTGGGATAATTTTCTTTCTAGTTTTGATGTGATTTCAGGAGCCCTCCTGAAGAACAGAGTGTATAAATTGAAAGTCAAGAAACAAGGTGATGAAGTTGAAAGTCAATCAATAAAGTGAAGAAGTTGAAAGTCAAGCAAAAAGGTGAAGAAATTGAAAGTCAACAGATTGAAGAAATAACACGTCTGGAGCCCGCTTGGAGAACAAGGTGAAGAAATTGAAAGCAAAGCAACAAAGTGATGGAATTGCAAGTCAAGAGCCCGTCTGGAGAATATGGTGATGAAATAGCAAGTCAAGAGCCAAGGAAAATTGCAAAGATAGGACTTTTGTAGTTTCATTTATGTTTTTAACTTGTAATTTTTATTTTTGATGTTATGACAAAGCCGCGAACCGGAACCTCGACGGGACCTCACTGAACTGTCCAACTCGGTTGTCCTTCTTCCTTCTATTTCTTTCTTTGAATAATGGATGGGTCAAAATTCTATCTCATTGTCTATTTCTTTGTCTGCAAATACTTTGTGTTTACATCAAAAGAGGGACATGATGTAGACACCTAATGTTGTACTTCTCGTAAGCTGAATTTTACCACTTACCCTATATTACCATGCACCCTCAATCATGTGATAAGTTCCATAGAGGAAAATAACAAATTCATAACCATTTTTTGACACTCCACCCTAACAAATTTCACCTCATCCTAACCACCCCAACCCTTACCTCATATACCCGTGCCCATCCCATGTACTCCCTAGCCTCACCCCCTTGTTCACATTTTTTTCTTTCCTTTTCAATGTAGCAGAATATACTCATACCTATTCAACACATATACACGCACCACATCACTCACACCCCATAAATGCTTATACTCATACACACACTCCACATACAGTGAAGACTGGCCATACATACACACATACTTCCATTTTTGATATACAGATTCACACACCATCACTCCCTGAAAACACAGTACAATATACAGCAATCGACATAGAGCTCACCGGAAACACACACATAACGACGTGCACACATAAAATTATAAAAGAAGAATGGAGTGGGACTAAAAAAAAGAGGATGGAAATCATAGTGGATTGAGAGAGATTGGGCGTGAGAGAGAGATAGAGAGAGAGAATTTAAGAGAGAAAGCAAAGAAGGGAAACTAATCCGCAGTCCCAGATTGTAGCGATACCTCGCCGAAATACACCACCCCACTACTGCGAAACCACCAGAGACGCCAAAACCAGTGAGAACACTCCAAAATCCAATCAAAATTTGACCAACTGTTCATTTTTTAGTCACTGTTTGAGCTCATCGGAACTCCGCCAAAATGGAAATAACGAACTTAGCTCCGATTCTGGCGAGACCTGTTCAAGCTTGGTTCAAAATCTGAGATTCGTGTTTTGGTTTTTGTGGTTTCTCCGCTGGTTTAGGGTTTTGATCGAGTTGGCAAGTTCGTGTTGAGTTTGTTGAATCAAGGTTTTAAATTCGGTTTCAATCCGTTAGCTCCGTCGAACAATTTGGAGATTGAAATAAAATTGAGGTCCAATTTTTTCAAATTTAATTCTCCTATTTTATCTTAATTTGGTGTTGATGTTATGATTACGTACTTGATGATGTGATTTGGTGGTATGTGTGGAATGAACTTGAGCAATTTTAATTGTGTGATTGATCAAAAAATGAAATTGGCTGGAGGGATTGATCTTGATAAAAATGAACATGGATTAATTTAGATTCATTGATGTGGTTTAATTTGATTAAAACATGGATGTTGTTGAACACGACAGTATCGTGATAAGACTGTCAAATGGGTAGGCAAACATAGGCGGGGTAGGCAAATTTAGAATTGTGGTTCATTGAATATTTGAATGTTCTATTGAATGATTTCTATTTCATCGCACGTAATTGAAATTTGTATTCATTTGTCGGGGAATGACCCGAAGAAAAATTATATTTATTCACTGGGGTATGTCCCGACGTATCATGTCTTCGAAGGAGGTTCGTGATCAAGGCCCGAGGCATTGGCGGATAGAGCATAGTTTAGGAATAGTGTAGGTTGTTGTATGTTATTTCAGTATCTTTTATTTTGGACTATAATAATTGGACTGGACATTATTTTCGTACTTTTGGCTATTTGATTGCTTGTTCTTGTGAGTTTTGTGTTTTTTTTGGTTTGTACATTTTATAGTGTCATACTAGCCGATACACTCCACGAAGTGACCGTGGTCGAACCACGGGACCGAGGGGTGCTTAACAACATCCGCTTGGTCAACAGAATTCCTTAACCAGAATCTCCGTTCGTGTATTAGTTTTAATGAGTCAAACCATTTTGAAAAAAGATTTCCAACGGTGACTTGACACACCAAATTTATGTTAAGCGGCGACTCTGAGTTCAAATGAAAAAGAATTCTTTTTAAAATAAATTTTATCTTTTGTCACTTAATAATAAGACCCCTTTTGAAATTTAAAATTGATTCTTTTTATTTTTGGTTAAAAAAGTGGTGTGATAGGTGGAACACTGAATAAGCAGTTCAGTTCATACACCTATACCTCTCAAGTTCAGCTCTAGTAACGAAGAAATTATGAAATCCTTTAGATTTCTACATTTTTTCTTGAAAGAGGAGTCCTTCTAGGAGGTAGGAGGTGATTAGGCAACACAAGATGATTGATTTTGAAAGCAATCCTTTTAGCTTGTTTCATTACAAGTTAAAGAGGGTGAAGAAGGCAATCACCCAATGAAGTAAAGAAATATTTGGAAACATTTTTCAAGAGATTGCAACATAGGATGAGGTTATTAAAGTGGATGAGATGTAATTTGAAGAGGATCCAACTAATGCTAATAGAGAAAAATTGCATAAGGCCTAGGAAGAGTTAAACAAGCAACTACAGAGAGGAAGAGTTTTGAATCAAACAATATCATTCAAAGTCATGAGCAAGTAATGGGATATAACAGAAAGTCTATCTCCTTAAAATGTATGATGAATATTGACTTGAGGAAAACATATGAGTCATTGAAATGGAACTTTTTGAAACAAGTGCTAACATAGTTAAATTTTCCAAAATAGTTCATCCTTTGAATAACGCAGCGTATTCAGATAGTGACATATTATAAATATCAATGAACATCTAACAACACCATTCGAAGCAAAAAAGGAATTGAGGCAATGAGACCCTTTGTCCCCATGCCTGCTTTTCCTTGCTATGTAGAAGTCTGAAAGAATTGAAGTACAGGAAAGAGTTATTGTAGGGATACAGAGTGTGGAAGCGTGATTAATTCAACCAAAGATTCCGAGAAATTAATAAAAACAGTAAAATTGACACCAAGGTTTTAGGTGGAAAAACCCTCTTTAAATAGAGGTAAAAAAACCACCGGCGAGAGAGCCAAAAATTCCACTAATATTGACGAGAGTACAAAATATTTTCTCGGGACTAACAAGACAAAATAGCCCCTTACAAATTCTCTACGAGTATAGAAATACTCAACCAAGAAGTAGAGAAAGAAGAAAATATAAAGGAGAGATTGGCTATTGAAATGTTGTGTGGGTGTCTTTGCAAATGAAGTAGCATTGGCTTTTATAGCCAAATCTGGACCTCAAAAGTCTTGCCTTCATGTGTGAATGCAGCCACCGATGTTGAAAACACAAAGTTAAAAATGTCTTCATCATCCACAATTGTTGAAATATGAGCAACAATTGTTGACAAAAGGAGAGCAACAATTGTTGACTAACAAATCTCCACCTTGATCTCCTTTTGACCGGAAATACTCTATCGCCATGAAAACCTGTTAACAATGAATAATACCAGCTAAGTCCAAGCAATGATCGAACTTAGCGGCTGGAAGTGGTTTGGTTAACATATCTGCAGGATTTTCAGTTGTATGGATTTTTTCCACAGTAATTTCTCCTGCATCAACAATATCTCGGATAAAGTAGCGTTTAATATCAATATGCTTGGTCTTTGAGTGATGCTTGCTATTCCTGGCCAAGTGGACAGCACTCTGACTGTCGCAGAACATAACAAGAATGTGTTGTTGTAAACCAAGTTCAGCAACCAAGCCTCGGAGCCAGATAGCCTCTTTCACTCCTTCAGTAGCAGCAATATATTCTGCTTCAGTGGTGGACAAAGCCGCAATGGCTTGAAGTGATGAATACCAACTGATAGCAGATCCGCAGAGTGTAAAGATATAGGCTGAAAGTGATCTTCTCCGATCTAAATCACCACCGTAGTCGGCGTCCACATAACCAACTACGCCTCCTGGATCAGACCTTTGTCTATCAAATACCAAACCAATATCAGGAGAACCCTTCAAGTAACGAAGGATCCATTTGACAGATTCCCAATGCTGTTTTCCTGGGTTGTGCATGAATCTGCTAACAACACTAACCGCATAAGCCAAATCAGGCCTAGTACATACCATAGCGTACATAAGGCTTCTGACTGCATTAGAATACGGGACATGTGACATGCGCCTTTGTTCCTCTTCTGATTGTGGACACTGATCTGATGACAAGTTGAAGTGGGCAGCAAGTGGAGTATTAACAGCTTTGCAATCTCGCATTCCAAATCTGTCAAGCATCTTCATTACATACTTTTTTTGTGATAGAAAAAGTTTTCCAGCTTGACGATCTTTGTTAATCTCCATTCCAAGAATCTTCTTGGCAGGACCTAGATCTTTCATATCAAATTCACTGTTGAGCTGCACCTTTAACTTGTCAACAAGAGTTTTATCTCTTGCAGCAATTAACATATCATCAACATATAACAACAAGTATACTAGTGATCCATCAGATAATTTTTGAAAATAGACGCAGTTATCATAACTACTTCTAGAATAGCCATGTCCAGTCATGAAGAAATCAAACCTTTTATACCATTGTCTTGGTGATTGCTTCAAACCATAAAGAGATTTCTTCAGACGACATACATGGTTCTCCTTTCCAGGAACAACGAACCCCTCTATGTCATACCCCAAATACCATTGGAGCGGACTGGCACCCGTAGCCGAGGAGGCCCGGGAGAACCCGTTCATAACCTATACTTTCACATTCACATTACTTATGAAAATTAGAAATTTGGGCAGCACTTCATTGTAAATAGAAGAAAACAGTACCTGTATCAGCCCAGCAGACACGCATAAATATATATATGAACAGTAATTGGCCGTCAGAGCCATCACGTCTATCAACCAAACACTCCTATGGCTGTACAATATGTCTACAAAAGCCTCTACATAGATACACAACTGAGTTGGGGTCGGGACAAACTCCCGCCCACAAAAGACTTTTATACAAATACCAAAGGTACATATAGAGATGACTTGGGATGCCCCGAAACAACTGGAGCTCACCACTAATAATAGAATGTCCTGGCTCTTACTGTGGAGGTGTACGACCTGAAGTACCTGTTCCTGCAGGCATGAATACAGGCCCCCCGTGAGGGACGTCAGTACGGAAATATGTACTGAGTATGTAAGGCAGGGAGTATCAAGATGAGATACAAAAGATCAACAGAACCCAAATACCAGTGAATAAACAGTATGAGTAGACCACACTTAACAGAACTGATGGGATACCTGCACATTACTTTCATATCATTACTTCCCATAATCCTTATCAATACATAACATATGTCATACAATGGCCAACTGATCAGTGGTGCTAATACAATACATCAGGGACCACCCCTGGAATAGCATATATACATAATCTTTATAATACAATGGCCAACTGATCAGTGGTACTAATACAATACATCATATCATCAATTTAAAATACAGACATTCCATAACTTAATTCAATTAATCTTTGAGATTGGTTACTTTGTGGTCACACTTTATGGAACTTGAAACCATGATACCTCAATAGGAAAAACATGTAAATAGGTAATCAATATCATGAAGATGAAGTAGAGAATCATGGATACCTCATTAAACCATTTCGAAGTCAACAATAGTATATGGACATTTTTTTGACTAGCCGGACATCTTAAAAGTGAAAACAAGATCAATTGGTAGTGTCGAAGATCATATGATGTTGTTATGTGTCATGTGTCGTAGGACAATGTTGGAAGATTACTTGAGAGTGTCATGGGTCATTATTCATGCCAAATACTAGATAGAGTATGTCTTACATACCTTGATATAACCACTTCAGTACAAGTGACTTCCCGTACTCTTCGAACATTTATCTACCATAAGTCATTTGTGGCAAACTAGTATTAGCAACCAAACCTTACCATTTAGGTATTAACTTCACCAAATAATGTCTAGGAAGTAATCCTTTAGCTTATCAATAAGAGTACTACATACATCCTCTTATACTCTTATTACATTCACATATCATGCATTTTCATGAAATATCCCTCAACATCACTCTTAGCCTTTATTTCCCTTCTTAATCACCATCCAATACCAACATGATCACTAGGCATACATAACCACTAATATAATGATATATCACCACAATTCATCCTCCATAATCCAATACAACAACTTCCATAATTTACTACTAACAATTTATACACAACAATTCATAACTATGTTTCTAGTTATCTTCCAACATCAAGACAATACTCATAATCCTTTATCAATACTTATTCATGGATAAGAATCAAGAATAAACAATATTCATACCTTAAAAATGAACTCTTGTATTTAGGATCCTCCTTACATAACCATGGGGTGCTTCTCGAAGCTTTCGAGATGGTGAACACAACTACGGAACCAATTTGAATTTTCTACGGTTGAATCACAAAATATTTGAGGTTGAAATTGGCTAGGGTTTTCACCTTCTCTTAAAATTGGATAACATCTGATACAAATGAGGCTAAGTGCAGGTTTTTAAGACCAATTTTCGTCCAAAGGTAATAGAAAATGACCACTGTGCCCTAAAAATTGAAATAAATCCCGAATCTGTCCCCAGTGGACAGTTTTGACAGGCTGAAGTAAATCGATTATAACTCTTTGATCCGATATCGGATTTGGGTGAAATATGTATCATTGTAAATATAATTAAAAGGGCTTTAAATTTCATATAAAGTAGGCCACCCAGTTAGTCCTGTACATGGAGTTATGATCGTTTGAAGTTGACCCTAAAAATCTATTTTGAGAGGCTGAAGTAAAATGCGTATAACTCCTTACGCAGATGTTGGATTTGGATGAAACCAATTGCATTAGAAAGAAGACTCAAAGATATTTCTTTTGATATATGGTAGCTCGCCCAGTTCATTATATTGAGGAAGTTATGATCGTTCAAAGTTGACCCAAAAAATGGCAGGCCTCAGTATTTTCCTGCTAATTTACTGTTCACAAAAATCTGTTTTGAGAGGCTGAAGTAAAACGAGTATAACTCCTTACTCAGATGTTGGATTTGGATGAAACCAATTTAATCGGAAAGAAGACTCTCGGATCTTTTCGTCTATATATAGCAGCTCACACAGTTCTTTTTGTACAAGGAGTTATGATCGTCTCAAGTTGGAGTGCCTAGCTGCAGAAATTTTCTTGCAGAATTACTGTTCACAGGCTTCCCGGCCACCGTTTTGAAATTTCGAATGTGCTCGCTTATATGAAATACTCCTCTGTTTTGGGCAAACTTTATATCGTTGGAAAGCTTATTCCAATACCTACACATACAACTATTGACGGGATACTTCCGAACACCATAAACTTAATTTAACCCATACGCAAGTCTTTAGGACTCCATATAGTCGCGATAAGTGTACGAAAAAATTTACGGGGTGTTACACTCTGGCTGCTGGATATAAATTTCTTCCTCAAGATTACCATGAAGAAAAGCAGTTTTCACATCTAACTGTTCCAGCTCCAAATCATACAAGGCAACTAGAGCAAGTAATACACGAATTGAAGAATGACGAACAACGGGAGAAAATACTTCATTAAAGTCAATACCTTCCTGTTGATCAAAACCTCTTACTACGAATCTTGCTTTGTACCTTGCATTTTCAACACCGGGGATGCCTTCTTTTCTCTTAAAAATCCATTTGCAACTAATGACTCGCTTGCCTTCTGGTAACATCACCAAATCCCATGTTTCATTTTTGAGAAGACTCTCGACTTCTTATTGCATAGCAGCAGTCCACTTTGCTGAGTCATCACCAGAGATAGCTTCAGAATAATTCTTGGGTTCACCATCTTCACCCATATCTTGTGCAACAGTCAATGCATAAGCAATGTTGGCAGATTCTGTGATCAGTCTTTGAGTCGGTTTTCTTGGCCTTTGTTGTGGAAGTTCTTGAGCCATAGACCATGGTTGTGGTAAACCTCGACGTTGAGGTGGATGTTGTCGTGGACTCATTTGTTCAGCAGTGACTTCATCTTCTTGAGTGGTGGAAGAATTAGGGATATTTGCTTCCAAAATGGGAGCTTCAGTCTCAAACTCCACCTTCTCTCGAACATCCTCCTGATCACCTGTATCAGTGGAGGGAACAACAGTATCTTTTCCAGAAGATAGCATACCATTTTCATTAAAGGTTACATTCCGACTATGAAATATTTTGCGAGATTCAGGGTCATACAAACGATAGCCTTTAACCCCTAGGCCATAACCTAAGAAAATGCATTTCTTAGCACGAGGTTCCAATTTTCCCTCGTTCACATGAGAATAAGCAGGGCAACCAAATATTCTAAAATTAGAATAATCAATAGGGTTACCTGACCAAACTTCTTCTGGAACTTTGCAGTCGAGTGATCGATTTGGTGAGCGGTTTATCAAGTAGCATGATGTTGAAGCTGCTTCTGCCCAAAATTCTTTCCCCAGAGTAGAATGGGAGAGCATACAACGAACTTTCTCCAAGATAGTTCTGTTCATCCTTTCAGCAACTCCGTTTTGTTGTGGAGTTCTTGGAACGGTAAAATGTCTGGCAATACCTTCTTTCTTGCAGAAATCATTAAACTCATTAGAACAAAATTCGAGGCCATTGTTTGTCCTTAGCCTCTTGATCTTCTTGCCAGTCTGGTTCTCAATTAATAATTTCCACTCTTTAAAGGTGGAAAAAGCTTCATTCTTTTGCTTGAGAAAATATACCCAGAGTTTACGTGAAAAATCATCAATAAATGTCAGCATATAATGACATTTACCTCTGGAGGGAACTCTCGATGGACCCCAAAGATCTGAATGGATGTAGTCCAAAGTACCTTTGGTCCTGTGAATGGCTTTTGAAAAGCTAACCTTTCTCTGCTTACCAAAAATGCAATGCTCGCAGAAATCGACTTTACCGGTACAATGGTTGCCAAGATAGCCTTTCTTTTTGAGAATTTGGATTCCCTTCTCACTCATGTGGCCCAACCTCAAATGCCACAACTTCGTGTTGTCTTTGTTGGATGAGGCGACGGCTGCAGAACCTATAACAGTTGAACCCTGAAGCAAATACAAACTACCAGATCAAATTGCCTTTAGTAACACAAGAGCTCCTTTGGACACTTTTAAAACTCCAACTTCAGCTGAGTATCTACACCCTTGAGATTCAAGAGTGCCTAGAGAAATGAGATTCCGTTTCAAATCAGGGACATGTTTGACACTGGTCAAAGTTCTAACGGCTCCATCATGTGTCTTGATTTTGATTGTGCCTTTGCCGACAACTTTGCATTGAGCATCGTTGCCCATTAAGACAAGACCACCATTAAAAGATTCATAGGTGGTAAACCAGTCTCTATTAGGAGACATATGAAGTGTACAACCAGAATCAAGAACCCACTCATTTTTTGACCTTTTATCAGTACCAGAAGCAATAAAACACTCTCCATCAGATTCGGTTTCTACAAAACTAGCTTCGGCAGATTTTTCGGGTTGCTTACCCTTATCTTCTCTGTTTTGCTTATTTTTCAATTTGTAGCACTCAGAGATTTCATGATTTCTTTTCTTGCAATAACGGCAATACTTAGAGTTTTTACCTTTGGATTTGGATTGGTTTTTACCGCTAGCACCTACTTCGTGGTTTCTCCCTCTAACTACTAGTCCCTCACCCGAACTTTCAGAATGAATTTGGGTATCAAATTTTTCTTTGGACAGTAGGTTAGACTTTACATCATCAAAGCTCAAGGTAACATTATTACCATATAGCATAATTTCTTTGAAATGTCTATATGAGGGTGGCAAAGAAACAATAAGTAGTACGGCTTTATCCTCATCATCAATTTCGACATCCAGATTTTCCAAATCAATTATGATGGAATTAAATTCACCAAGATGAGATTGGATGGGTGTACCTTCAGACATACGGAGTGTGAAAACTCGCTCCTTTAACCGGAGTTTATTCGCAAGACTTTTGGTCATGTACAGAGACTCCAATTTACTCCATATACCGGCTGCAGTTTTCTCATTGATGACTTCGCGTAGCACCTCACGGGACAAGCATAATTGGATTGTGGATAACGCTTTTTCATCCGTCTCTTCCCACTGCTCCTCCGTTGTAGTGGCTGGCTTCGCCGATTTGCCGGACAGAACCTTCTTTAGGCTATTCTGGGTAAGAAATGCCAGCATCTGGACTCGCCAGATAGCAAAACTAATTTTACCATCAAATTTCTCAATATCGAACTTCGTCGACATTTTAATAAAAAAATTCCCGGTTGAATTATCGTGGCTCTGATACCAATTTGTAGGGCTACAGAGTGTGGAAGCTTGATAAATTCGACCAAAGATTACGAGAAATTAATAAAACAGTAAAATTGACACCAAGGTTTTAGGTGGAAAACTCCTCTTTAAATAGAGGTAAAAAACCACCGGCGAGAGAGCCAAAGATTCCACTAATATTGACGAGAGTACAAAATATTTTCTCGGGACTAACAAGACAAAATAGCCCCTTACAAATTCTCTACGAGTATAGAAATACTCAACCAAGAAGTAGAGAAAGAAGAAAATACAAAGGAGAGATTGGCTATTGAAATGTTGTGTGGGTGTCTTTGCAAATGAAGTAGCATTGGCTTTTATAGCCAAATCTGAACCTCAAAAGTCTTGCCTTCATGTGTGAATGCAGCCACCGATGTTGAAAACACAAAGTTAAAAATGTCTTCATCATCCACAATTGTTGAAATATGAGCAACAATTGTTGACAAAAGGAGAGCAACAATTGTTGACCAACAATTATTTATTCACAAACCAGGTGATCATTCAGTACCAACAAAAAAGAAAAAAAAAGGTTGCGATCTCGACCTTCCTTAATAAGCCATTCTTACTGCTACCCTCAAGTGTATGTAGAGTATATAATTAAGAACTAAATGGTATGTCGCCTTATCAATCGACCCATCTTCCAACCTTCTTTGTCTTTCCCCTCTACTGTTGACCTCTTGGACTATAGTTGCAACCAACATTCTAATTGCAGTTTGTTTTTGTTGGAATAGTCAGAGGTTTCTTTCCTTCCGAATGAGACGTACATGATAAGAATAGATGCTCCATATTTTCTGGTTGGTGTTTGCGTAGGGTGCATGTCATATCATTTACTTCCTTCCAGCAGTTGGCCATTCTATCCTTTGCTTAAAGTATACCATGAAGTTCCAAATAGAGTATTGTTACAGTTTGTGATCCGAATTTGGTTGATCCGGCCCTGAAAAGATCCCGGTGCGACCCATGTTTGAGATTTTTTGGGGGGTTTGTGGTGGTAGCGTAGGGATCGGGCTCTATTATATAAGTGTGATTTAGTGGGTTGCTTTTTGGATGGTTTTATTTACGTCATTGAGACTTCCGTCTCCTCATTGTACTCCTCTCTGTTATAGTGAATTTCCTCCTCCTCTACCGTGGTTTTTCCCGTCAAGGGTTTCCACATAAAATGTGTGTGTTCTTATTGTTTTCTTTCGTTTGTGGTATTTCTTATTCCTGTCAGTTCAATAACAAGTATAAACAGCCACCATGGTGCTCCATAGTTACTACACATCAGCTTCCTCCACACGACCTTTGGATAATGCCCTCGCAGCTGGTTGTACATTTTCTTGATAGATAAGTATTGTATTGGTGTTACATCCTGCAACTGAAGACCCAACTGGTTCATATGTATTGTTGCTTTGAGGGTTTTCCTAACCATCTAAGAGACATGCATCGATTGAATTATCTAATTCCATTTGCTCCTAGTAACTGCGTATCCACTTTATCCATAGCTTGTTCTTCTTTTTCTTAAGTTCCAAAGCATCTTGCACACTACAGTTCTATTCCACACCAAGTCAAGAATATTTTATCCTCCACTGACCTTGGTACGCACAACCTGTCCCATACTATTAAAGTAGTTTTATTTAGTTCGACACCATTTATCCCACAGAAATTTTCGACAAATGTTTTCTACCAGTTGAATAACCTTCATAGGAAGAGTGAAAATTTAGGACCAAAATATTTGTACTGAAAATAGGATGCTCTTAATCAGCTAGATTCTTCCATCATAAGACAAAGAGTTTTGAAGTCCAACTATTTTATTATTCTCTCTAGTATCTTCTCCAATAGTGGTATGCACTGGATTATAGATAGTGTTTTAATACTCAAGGGCATCCCCAGATATCTGATTGGTAGATCTCCTTTCACAAATATCATGTACTCTAATATGTCTTGATCTACCTCCTATTTGACACCACCAAAGAAAATAGAGCTTCTCTCTTGGTTTGTCGCTAGTCCAAATGCTAGAGAGAAGGTGTTGAAGCATTGATATAATTTATGATGAACTGATTGTCTGTAACCCTTACAAAATAGTAGTAAATCATCAGCACCCTATTTGTACTATGTTAAACTTTCCACACCTAGGATGATAACATAACTGTTAGTCAACAATTGTTGCTCTCCTTTTGTCAACAATTGTTGCTCATATTTCAACAATTGTGGATGATGAAGACATTTTTAACTTTGTGTTTTCAACATCGGTGGCTGCATTCACACATGAAGGCAAGACTTTTGAGGTTCAGATTTGGCTATAAAAGCCAATGCTACTTCATTTGCAAAGACACCCACACAACATTTCAATAGCCAATCTCTCCTTTGTATTTTCTTCTTTCTCTACTTCTTGGTTGAGTATTTCTATACTCGTAGAGAATTTGTAAGGGGCTATTTTGTCTTGTTAGTCCCGAGAAAATATTTTGTACTCTCGTCAATATTAGTGGAATCTTTGGCTCTCTCGCCGGTGGTTTTTTACCTCTATTTAAAGAGGAGTTTTCCACCTAAAACCTTGGTGTCAATTTTACTGTTTTATTAATTTCTCGTAATCTTTGGTCGAATTTATCAAGCTTCCACACTCTGTAGCCCTACAAATTGGTATCAGAGCCACGATAATTCAACCGGGATTTTTTTTATTAAAATGTCGACGAAGTTCGATATTGAGAAATTTGATGGTAAAATTAGTTTTGCTATCTGGCGAGTCCAGATGCTGGCATTTCTTACCCAGAATAGCCTAAAGAAGGTTCTGTCCGGCAAATCGGCGAAGCCAGCCACTACAACGGAGGAGCAGTGGGAAGAGACGGATGAAAAAGCGTTATCCACAATCCAATTATGCTTGTCCCGTGAGGTGCTACGCGAAGTCATCAATGAGAAAACTGCAGCCGGCATATGGAGTAAATTGGAGTCTCTGTACATGACCAAAAGTCTTGCGAATAAACTCCGGTTAAAGGAGCGAGTTTTCACACTCCGTATGTCTGAAGGTACACCCATCCAATCTCATCTTGGTGAATTTAATTCCATCATAATTGATTTGGAAAATCTGGATGTCGAAATTGATGATGAGGATAAAGTCGTACTACTTATTGTTTCTTTGCCACCCTCATATAGACATTTCAAAGAAATTATGCTATATGGTAATAATGTTACCTTGATCTTTGATGATGTAAAGTCTAACCTACTGTCCAAAGAAAAATTTGATACCCAAATTCATTCTGAAAGTTCGGGTGAGGGACTAGTAGTTAGAGGGAGAAACCACGAAGTAGGTGCTAGCGGTAAAAACCAATCCAAATCCAAAGGTAAAAACTCTAAGTATTGCCGTTATTGCAAGTAAAGAAATCATGAAATCTCTGAGTGCTACAAATTGAAAAATAAGCAAAACAGAGAAGATAAGGGTAAGCAACCCGAAAAATCTGCCGAAGCTAGTTTTGTAGAAACCGAATCTGATGGAGAGTGTTTTATTGCTTCTGGTACTGAACAAAGGTCAAAAAATGAGTGGTTTCTTGATTCTGGTTGTACATTTCATATGTCTCCTAATAGAGACTGGTTTACCACCTATGAATCTTTTAATGGTGGTCTTGTCTTAATGGGCAACGATACTCAATGCAAAGTTGTCGGCAAAGGCACAATCAAAATCAAGACACATGATGGAGTCATTAGAACTTTGACCAGTGTCAGACATGTCCCTGATTTGAAACGGAATCTCATTTCCCTAGGCACTCTTGAATCTCAAGGATGTAGATACTCAGCTGAAGGTGGAGTTTTAAAAGTGTCCAAAGGAGCTCTTGTGTTACTAAAGGCAATTGTATCTGGTAGTTTGTATTTGCTTCAGGGTTCAACTGTTATAGGTTCTGCAGCCGTCGCCTCATCCAACAAAGACAACACGAAGTTGTGGCATTTGAGGTTGGGCCACATGAGTGAGAAGGGAATCCAAATTCTCAAAAGGAAAGGCTATCTTGGCAACCATTGTACCGGTAAGGTCGATTTCTGCGAGCATTGCATTTTTGGTAAGCAGAGAAGGGTTAACTTTTCAAAAGCCATTCACAGGACCAAAGGTACTTTGGACTACATCCATTCAGATCTTTGGGGTCCATCGAGAGTTCCCTCCAGAGGTAAATGTCATTATATGTTGACATTTATTGATGATTTTTCACGTAAACTCTGGGTATATTTTCTCAAGCAAAAGAATGAAGTTTTTTACACCTTTAAAGAGTGGAAATTATTAATTGAGAACCAGACTGGCAAGAAGATCAAGAGGCTAAGGACAGACAATGGCCTCGAATTTTGTTCTAATGAGTTCAATGATTTCTGCAAGAAAGAAGGTATTGCCAGACATTTCACCGTTCCAAGAACTCCACAACAAAACGGAGTTGCTGAAAGGATGAACAGAACTATCCTGGAGAAGGTTCGTTGTATGCTCTCCCATTCTACTCTGGGGAAAGAATTTTGGGCAGAAGCAGCTTCAACATCATGCTACTTGATAAACCGCTCACCAAATCGATCACTCGACTGCAAAATTCCAGAAGAAGTTTGGTCAGGTAACCCTGTTGATTATTCTAATTTTAGAATATTTGGTTGCCCTGCTTATTCTCATGTGAACGAGGGAAAATTGGAACCTCGTGCTAAGAAATGCATTTTCTTAGGTTATGGCCTAGGGGTTAAAGGCTATCGTTTGTATGACCCTGAATCTCGCAAAATATTTCATAGTCGGAATGTAACCTTTAATTAAAATGGTATGCTATCTTCTGGAAAAGATACTGTTGTTCCCTCCACTGATACAGGTGATCCGGAGGATGTTCGAGAGAAGGTGGAGTTTGAGACTGAAGCTCCCATTTTGGAAGCAAATATCCCTAATTCTTCCACCACTCAAGAAGATGAAGTCACTGCTGAACAAATGAGTCCACGACAACATCCAACTCAACGTCGAGGTTTACCACAACCATGGTCTATGGCTCAAGAACTTCCACAACAAAGGCCAAGAAAACCGACTCAAAGACTGATCACAGAATCTGCCAACATTGCTTATGCATTGACTGTTGCACAAGAGATGGGTGAAGATGGTGAACCCAAGAATTATTCTGAAGCTATCTCTGGTGATGACTCAGCAAAGTGGACTGCTGCTATGCAAGAAGAAGTCGAGAGTCTTCTCAAAAATGAAACATGGGATTTGGTGATGTTACCGGAAGGCAAGCGAGTCATTAGTTGCAAATGGATTTTTAAGAGAAAAGAAGGCATTCCCGGTGTTGAAAATGCAAGGTACAAAGCAAGATTCGTAGTAAGAGGTTTTGATCAACAGGAAGGTATTGACTTTAACGAAGTATTTTCTCCCGTTGTTCGTCATTCTTCAATTCGTGTATTACTTGCTCTAGTTGCCCTGTATGATTTGGAGCTGGAACAGTTAGATGTGAAAACTGCTTTTCTTCATGGTAATCTTGAGGAAGAAATTTATATCCAGCAGCCAGAGGGGTTCGTTGTTCCTGGAAAGGAGAACCATGTATGTCGTCTGAAGAAATCTCTTTATGGTTTGAAGCAATCACCAAGACAATGGTATAAAAGGTTTGATTCCTTCATGACTGGACATGGCTATTCTAGAAGTAGTTATGATAACTGCGTCTATTTTCAAAAATTATCTGATGGATCACTAGTATACTTGCTGTTATATGTTGATGATATGTTAATTGCTGCAAGAGATAAAACTCTTGTTGACAAGTTAAAGGTGCAGCTCAACAGTGAATTTGATATGAAAGATCTAGGTCCTGCCAAGAAGATTCTTGGAATGGAGATTAACAGAGATCGTCAAGCTGGAAAACTTTTTCTATCACAAAAAAAGTATGTAATGAAGATGCTTGACAGATTTGGAATGCGAGATTGCAAAGCTGTTAATACTCCACTTGCTGCCCACTTCAACTTGTCATCAGATCAGTGTCCACAATCAGAAGAGGAACAAAGGCGCATGTCACATGTCCCGTATTCTAATGCAGTCGGAAGCCTTATGTACGCTATGGTATGTACTAGGCCTGATTTGGCTTATGCGGTTAGTGTTGTTAGCAGATTCATGCACAACCCAGGAAAACAGCATTGGGAATCTGTCAAATGGATCCTTCGTTACTTGAAGGGTTCTCCTGATATTGGTTTGGTATTTGATAGACAAAGGTCTGATCCAGGAGGCGTAGTTGGTTATGTGGACGCCGACTACGGTGGTGATTTAGATCGGAGAAGATCACTTTCAGCCTATATCTTTACACTCTGCGGATCTGCTATCAGTTGGTATTCATCACTTCAAGCCATTGCGGCTTTGTCCACCACTGAAGCAGAATATATTGCTGCTACTGATGGAGTGAAAGAGGCTATCTGGCTCCGAGGCTTGGTTGCTGAACTTGGTTTACAACAACACATTCTTGTTATGTTCTGCGACAGTCAGAGTGCTGTCCACTTGGCCAGGAATAGCAAGCATCACTCAAAGACCAAGCATATTGATATTAAACGCCACTTTATCCGAGATATTGTTGATGCAGGAGAAATTACTGTGGAAAAAATCCATACAACTGAAAATCCTGCAGATATGTTAACCAAACCACTTCCAGCCGCTAAGTTCGATCATTGCTTGGACTTAGCTGGTATTATTCATTGTTAACAGGTTTTCATGGCGAGAGAGTATTTCCGGACAAAAGGAGATCAAGGTGGAGATTTGTTGGTCAACAATTGTTGCTCTCCTTTTGTCAACAATTGTTGCTCATATTTCAACAATTGTGGATGATGAAGACATTTTTAACTTTGTGTTTTCAACATCGGTGGCTGCATTCACACATGAAGGCAAGACTTTTGAGGTCCAGATTTGGCTATAAAAGCCAATGCTACTTCATTTGCAAAGACACCCACACAACATTTCAATAGCCAATCTCTCCTTTATATTTTCTTCTTTCTCTACTTCTTGGTTGAGTATTTCTATACTCGTAGAGAATTTGTAAGGGGCTATTTTGTCTTGTTAGTCCCGAGAAAATATTTTGTACTCTCGTCAATATTAGTGGAATCTTTGGCTCTCTCGCCGGTGGTTTTTTACCTCTATTTAAAGAGGGGTTTTCCACCTAAAACCTTGGTGTCAATTTTACTGTTTTTATTAATTTCTCGTAATCTTTGGTCGAATTTATCACGCTTCCACACTCTGTAGCCCTACAATACTTTACTTACTTTCCAAAAAAAATTAAATTTTATGCTCAAACTAAAAATAAGAGGATAGAAAACATAATGTTCCCTTCGTTTAAATTATTTATGCAATTACATTCTTGAGTTTAATCAACTTCACATGTTTGGAATATGATAGCTAAAACTGATGGATTTAAGATCGCTCAAATTCACTTATAAATTGATTATTGTAGAATCAGGAAAACGATAGAGTCAAATAACCTATTTACGGAACATATTTTCTTTTTTTCCTTCCATAATAGTGAACTTCATGCCTTCCCTCAATGTGGTTGATTGAAAGATTGAGCCAACGACGCCATGACATGAGCTTGGTCAGAAATTATTTGTGTAGTTGAAGGATTTTGGCCCAAAACAATGCAATAACCATCATCATAATTCTCCATTCCATGTGCCATGAGTTGCCATACTAAGCTTCCTGCCATGGTTCCCCCTTCTTTTGCCAAATTGTACACATTCCTATACACGTTACTCATGAATGTGTCTCTTGATCCTTGACCTCTGCTAGACTTTCCGAATTCAGCAAGCACTAGAGGTTTCTTTAATATGGTTCTTGCATCTTGCCAATGGTTTGTTATCCACCTTTCCATCCACGCAAATTGTGCATCGTCACTTTGTCCGGACAACCTATTAAGGTATAAAAAATGTTTAGACTTGTGAGGTAATTACTATAAATCTCTATAATAAGCTTTCATAATTTTTTTCCTATTTTACAATTTATTATAATCGAAACATTTGAAGTTGTGCGTAGCAAAAAGATTTAAAAATTACCATTGGTCAGTGTATGCATGGATAGTGGCAAAATCAATCTCATTGATAAGATGGTTACTTATATAATCTGTTCCAACTTGATAACCAGGATTAACCGATTTCCTTTCAGGAATTGAATCACCATAAAATCCCTCCATTCCAACCTCCAATAAGTGTTTGTTGTCTAGTGACTTCACAAAACTTGCCATTTCTTGAACCCAAGCCTGAAACAATATTAGTTAAAACGTCAGCCATAGGTTTTTCTATAATTCCAATTTATTTGGAAATATTATACTAAAAGGAGCTACTTGAATTGGAACTCACATTAACAGTTTTTCCTGAATAGTCAGCTTGGTCACGTGGCTCATTCATGAGTTCCCATGCCATGATTGTTGGGTCATCTTTGTAAGCAACTCTAGTAATGCTATTCAACCTTGTAATCACTTTCTGTAACAATTTCACAAATTTATTAACCACCATACTAGGGGTTAAAGATTATAGAATTGAAACCCAATTGATGGGGAGTAATTAGGACAAGTTATTGTTTGAAGGGGTAAGAATTAAAGAAAAGTCAAGTACAGTTTAAGGGAAGTTTGAATAAAATGCCTTAAGTTTAGGAATTCGGTTGTTTAGGTGAAAAATGTTGCATATGTTGTAAGCCCAGTACCTCAATGTGATTCTTGTAGTATTTTTTTAGCAAGGGATGAGTATAGAAATCATCGTCATTACTAATATAAGCTCCTGCATTCCGTGCCCACTGAACATATTGAGCTTTTCCTCCAAAGTCATTCCATTGGTTTACAAAGCTCAAGATTAAGCGAACACCGTATTTCTTAGCTTCCGAGATCACAAAATCCAAACCCTAAATACACAACAATCTTTAGTACTACACATGCATTTCTATTGTTATGGTAACTAAACTAGAAAATATTTAGTACGATGAATTTATGTTAGCCTAAACCTTTAGTTACCTGAAAAACACGTTCATCATAAACACCGGGTGATATTCGTAATGCCCTGTCACCTCCATCACTAAAAGCCCATGTGCGACAAACAGAAAGGCCAGCAGCAGAAGCATCTTTAAGAACTTCAGTGACTTTGTACCTCTCAGTAGGCTCGGCAGCAACATGCATCAACCAATAGGAATTGAAACCATTGAATAGAAAAGGGGATCCATTGAGTTCAAAATGGGTATCCTTAACACCTATAAACCCCGAATAAGCTTCACATGTGAGAGTTAGGAACAAGAGAAAGAGCCCAGAAATACAAGTCCTTGTATAAGACATTTTGTAGTGTAATGAATTATATGTGATGGTCACCTATTATTGGCTTTTATAGTGAATTGAAGATAAGGAAGTTTACTAAAAATAGTAAAACTTGTAGGAATAGGTAGACTTTCCTTCGAGATATTTAGATTTGATATGTTTACGTGAAAATATTTTTTCCATATAAAAAGTATCATGGGATATGTTGATATGATTTATATGAAGAGCGTTAAGACAGTTATTTGATTAAGATAGAAAGACAGGTCTGTTGGTAGAATTATATATGTATATGAAGAAAAAGAAAAATAATAAAAAGGAAAAATATGGAATTAATATTGGTTGGCTTTTAAGGACAGAGTTTTGATCACTACTGGATTTGATGATGAGATAATATGGAAACGTGTACTCAAGTAAACGGCAGTTTGAAAAAGTTAATTAAATAATGATAATACTTGACTATCTAGTCCAAACATTTGATCCGAATCTGTTTATTTTAAGTTGTCCCAGAAAAAAATTGAAAGTTTAAAATCATTTGGTGGTATGCTGGGTATTGGTATTCTATAGTACTATGATTTTTAAATAAGGAAAAGGAGCAAATGTATTTCTCAATTTTGTATCTCTCATTTTGTAAATATGCGATGTATATATACCCTCGTTATTTGATAAATAATGCACATGTATTCACCCGCTAAATAAAAGATGCGTATTTACTCTTTTTGTTTACAGACTGAATTGAATATAAATTCTAAAACTAGTCTTTCATATTTCAGAATGTGGCGTGATCAATAATACTTTAAAAAATATACCCCACAACCATTTTACCCCTTCAGATCCTACCCAACTAAAATAAATCAATTGCTCTTTTATTCAAACCCGAACTAAACCTATTTTATTGTTGAGTAGAAGAGAGGTTGAAATTTTTTTCAGTTTGGTCGGGTCTAAAGGTGTGAAAAACTAGTGAAACAATTCTTTAAAGTCCCATGACATTTTGGAAAAAAAATCAGTTTTTGATTATTTTTAAATTCAACAAATATAGGTCTATCAACGAAAGATAAATATGCATCATTTGTTAGACGACGAGAGTATATGCACAACATTTCTTTACAAGGAATATTTATATTTGTTCTAAATCGCAAAATTGAGGGATATATTTGTCAAGACAGTCACCTCAGCCATGCCAACTTCCCCTAGATTAGAGTGGAGAGGTACCCAAGGTTCGTATCCGTTGAGGGTGATATTATTTCTAAGGCTCAACGCTAAGTTGAGAAAGGTTGTCTCTCGAATTTGGCCTATGTTCGTGTTACTAGTGTTGAAACACCTACCTTAGAGTTAGCGCTATTAGTTTGGGAGTTTCAAGATGTGTTTCTGACAAACCTTTCTCGTATTCTACCTGATCGGGACATTAATTATTATTAGTTTAAGGGATTAATCGTGGTATTTCCTGAGTAAAAAGTTTATGAGACCGGTGTTTTATCATGCGGTGCTCCAGTGTTGTTTGTGAAGAAGACGAATTGTTCAATACAGATATATATTGATTATAGATAGCTAAACAAGGTGACCATCAAGAATAATTATCCTATTATGCGCATTGATGATCTATTTGTCCAACTTCTGCAGAGTGTTTCTGTATTTTTGAAGAATGATTTAAGGTTATGGTATCACAAGTTAAGAATTAGGGCTTCAGATATCCCCAAGACAATATTTTCAAATTGTTATGGTCAGTGTGTGTTACTAATTATGTCCTTTGGGTTGACTAATGTACTATGACATTTAGGAAGATGATAAACAAGGTGTTTCGACCTTGTTTGAATTTGCTTGTAATTGTATTCATCAACGATATATTGTTTTACTCACGTAATGAGAAAGAGCATGGATAGCATTTGAGGATCGTGCTCTCTAAGTTATCCAATGAGAGATTTTATGCTAGATTTTGAAGTGTGTGTTTAGCTTAGCTTTGTAGCATTCTTGAGCCACGTGTATCCAAGGAGGACCCTCAGGTGAATCCAACAATGATTGAGGGGGTTCTGGAATTGGCAAGGCCCATTCCACCCTCTGAGATTCGAATCTTTTTGGGCTTGACTACGGATGGTTTGATGGGGGTGGGGGTGGGGCACTCTTCTATTACATCTCCTTTGAACAAACTGACTTAGAAGAATGTGGTTTTCCAGTGGTCTAGTGAGTGAGTGAGGAGCTTTCAAAAACTCATGACTCTATTGACTTCAACTCCTATTCTAACCTTTCGTGTGGAAGGTAAAGGTTTCACGACATATTGTAATGCCTCACGAATGGGACATAGGTGTTATTAGTTAGAAAGGCCAGGTTATACTTTTGCATCAAGGCAGTGTAATGTCGAATAGAAAAACTACTCCATTCATGACTTATATTTGGTAGCAATAGTATTTTCTTTGAATATTTATGTCATACCCCAAATCCCATTGGAGCGGACTGGCACCCGTAGCGGAGGAGGCCCGGGAGAACCCGTTCATAACCTATACTTTCACATTTACATTACTTATGAAAATTAGAAATTTGGGCAGCACTTCGTTATAAATAGAAGAAAACAGTACCTGCATCAGCCCAGCAGACACGCATAAATATATATATATATAAATAGTAATTGGCCGTCAGAGCCATCACGTCTATCAACCAAACACTCCTATGACTATACAATATGTCTACAAAAGCCTCTACATAGATACACAACTGAGTTAGGATCGGGACAAACTCCCGCCCACAAAAGACTTTTATACAAATACCAAAAATACATATAGAAACAACTTGGGATGCCCCGAAACAACTGGAGCTCACCACTGACAATAGAATGTCCTGGCTCTTACTGCGGAGGTGTACGACCTGAAGTACCTGTTCCTGCAGGCATGAATACGGGTCCCCCGTGAGGGACGTTAGTACGGAAATATGTACTGAGTATGTAAGGCAGTGAGTATCAAGATGAGATACAAAAGATCAACAGAACCCAGATACCAGTGAATAAACAGTATGAGTAGACCACACTTAAAAGAGCTGATGGGATACCTGCACATTACTTTCATATCATTACTTCCCGTAATCCTTATCAATACATAACATATGTCATACAATGGCCAACTGATCAGTGGTACTAATACAATACATCAGGGACCACCCCTGGAATAACATATATACATAAACTTTATAATACAATGGTCAACTGATCAGTGGTACTAATACAATACATCATATCCTCAATTTAAAATACAGACATTGGATTTGGATGAAACCAATTTCATCAGAAAGAATACTCTCGGAGCTTTTCGTCGATATATAGCAGCTCACACAGTTGTTTTTGTACGAGGAGTTATGATCGTCTAAAGTTGATCCAAAAAAATAATTGCCTAGCTGCAGTAATTTTCCTGCAGATTTACTATTCACAGGCTCCCGGCCACCGTTTTGAAATTTCGAATGTGCTCGCTTATATGAAATACTCCTCTGTTTTGGGCAAACTTTATATCGTTGGAAATCTTATTCCAATACCTACACATACAACTATTGACGGGATACTTCCGAACACCATAAACTTAATTTAACCCATACGCAAGCCTTTAGGACTCCATATAATCGCGATAATTGTACGAAAAAATTTACGGGGTGTTACAATTTAGAGGCATTACATTACTAAAACAAACAGCCAAATGAGACCTAAAAAGGAGGTCAGATAAAATTGACCTCCGGAGGTTCTCCAAATATCAAAAAATTCCAAAACAACCTTAGGAGGTCAATTTTTATAGCTTAAAAATTGAGAAAATGCTAACCGACCACTGGAGGTTTGTTTTATCAAAAAAATATCAATATTTTTTTTGCAAGAAAAAAAAAAAAGAGAAAACCCCTAGAGGACAGTTTTTGCTTGATCTTTTTTTTATATTTTTGTAAAATCTGACATGCGGGAGGTTGGTTTTGCTTTTATATATATATATGTGTGTATGTATTTTTATAGGAAACTGAATTCTTTAGGTCAATTTTTTAAATCAAAATAAACGCACAACATAGTTGATAACCAATAAGCATTGATGGTCTATTGGTACAATGCATTATACCACAAAGAAGATTGGGGTCAAACCTTGGATGGCGTATTATATTATTTTATAATTTTACTAAACAACCCCGAAGGTCAAAATGTTTCACTCTTTTTAAGAAGATTCAAGCCTATTGCAGCAAATTATTTCACCAGTCCAGCAGTAATCCTCTTGACTTGTTTCTGTAACACCCCGTAAATTTTTTCGTACACTTATCGCGATTATATGGAGTCCTAAAGGCTTGCGTATGGGTTAAATTAAGTGTATGGTGTTCGGAAGTATCGCGTCAATAGTTGTATGTGTAGGTATTGGAATAAGATTTCCAACAATATAAAGTTTGCCCAAAACAGAGTAGTATTTCATATAAGCGAGCACATTCGAAATTTCAAATCGGTGGCCGGGAAGCCTGTGAACAGTAGGAAAATTACTGCAGCTAGGCAATCCAACTTTAGACGATCATAACTCCTTGTACAAAAATAACTGTGTGAGCTGATATATATCAACGAAAAGCTCCGAGAGTCTTCTTTCCGATGAAATTAGTTTCATCCATATCCAATGTCTAAGTAAGGAGCTATACCCGTTTTACTACAGCCTATCAAAAAAAAAAAACAGAATTGTGGGACAGATTTTTGGATCAAATTTAAACGACCATAACTCCTTGTAAAGGAAGAACTGGGTGGTATACTCTATATGAAAATGAAATCCCTTTGAATTATCTTTCCAATGCAATTGGTTTCACCCAAATACGATACCGGAACAAAGAGTTATGATCGATTTACTTCAGCCTGTCAAAACTGTCCACTGGGGACAGATTCGGGATTTATTTAAATCTTTAGGGAAAAATGGTCATTTTCTATTACCTCTTGGACGAAAATTGGTCTTTATAAACCTGAACTTAGCCTCATATATCAGATATCATCCAATTATTAAGAGAACGTGAAACCCTAGCCTAATTTCAACTTCAAATATTTTGTGATTCAACCGTAGAAAATTCGAATTGGTTCCGTAGTTGTGTTCACCATCTCGAAAGCTTCGAGAAGCACCCCTTGATTATGTAAGGAGGATTCTAAATACAAGAGTTCATTGTTAAGGTATGAATATTGTTTATTCTTGATTCTTATCCATGAATAAGTATTGATAAAGGATTATGAGTATTGTCTTGATGTTGGAAGATAACTAGAAACATAGTTATGAATTGTTGTGTATAAATTGTTAGTAGTAAATTTTGGAAGTTGTTGTATTGGATTATGGAGGATGAATTGTGGTGATATATCATTATATTAGTGGTTATGTATGCCTAGTGATCATGTTGGTATTGGATGGTGATTAAGAAGGGAAATAAAGGCTAAGAGTGATGTTGAGGGATATTTCATGAAAATGCATGAGATGTGAATGTAATAAGAGTATAAGAGGATGTATGTAGTACTCTTATTGATGAGCTAAAGGATTACTTCCTAGACATTATTTGGTGAAGTTAATACCTAAATGGTAAGGTTTGGTTGCTAATACTAGTTTGCCACAAATGACTTATTGTAGATAAGTGTTCGAAGAGTACGGGAAGTCACTTGTATTGAAGTGGTTATATCAAGGTATGTAAGACATACTCTATCTAATCTTTGGCATGAATAATGACCCATGGCACTCTCAAGTAAGCTTCCAATATTGTCCTACGACTCATGACACATAATAACATCATATGATCTTCGACACTACCAATTGAACTTGTTTTCACTTTTAAGATGTCCGGCTAGTCAAAAAAATGTCCATATACTATTGTTGACTCCGAAATGGTTTAATGAGGTATCCATGATTCTCTGCTTCATTTTCATGATATTGATTACCTATTTACATGTTTTTCCTATTGAGGTATCATGGTTTCAAGTTCCATAAAGTGTGACCAGAAAGTAACCTATCACAAAGATTAATTGAATTAAGAAATGGAATGTCTGTATTTTAAATTGATGATATGATGTATTGTATTAGTAACACTGATCAGTTGGCCATTGTACTATAAAGATTATGTATATATGCTATTCCAGGGGTGGTCCCTGATGTATTGTATTAGTACCATTGATCAGTTGGCCATTGTATGACATATGTTATGTATTGATAAGGATTACGGGAAGTAATGATATGAAAGTAATGTGCAGGTATCCCATCAGTTCTGTTAAGTGTGGTCTACTCATACTGTTTATTCACTGGTATCTGGGTTCTGTTGATCTTTTGTACTTTTGGTATATGTATAAAAGACTATTGTGGGAGGGAGTTTGTCCCGACCCCAACTCAGTTGTGTATCTATGTAGAGGCTTTTGTAGACATATTGTACAGCCATAGGAGTGTTTGGTTGACAGACGTGATGACTCTGACGGCCAATTACTATTCATATATATTTTTATGCGTGTCTGCTGGGCTGATACAGGTACTGTTTTCTTCTATTTACAACGAAGTGCTGCCCAAATTTCTAATTTTCATAAGTAATGTATATGTGAAAGTATAGGTTATGAACGGGTTCTCCCGGGCCTTCTCGGCTACGGGTGCCAGTCCGCTCCAATGGGATTTAGGGTATGACAGAAGTGGTATTAGAGCAGTTCGTCGTAGTGAGTCTACAAAGCCGTGTCTACGTAGAATCTCGTTTATCGGTGTGTTGTGCACCACATTTATAAACAGGAGGCTATTGGACATTTAGGGATTGTTTCCACTCTCCATTTCTTAGATCGTGCAATAGATCCCATATTAGAGATAAAGTCATAATCAATCGCTTAATCCAATTGTTTCTTTTTTATTTATTATAGTGACGATGCCGGTTACAAGGAGAAAGAATAAGTGGAAGCGAGTAGATGTAGTGGCCGGAGAAGGTACTAGTAAGTCACCACCGGCACAAGCTGAACAAAGTGAGTCTCAAGCTGAGCATATATCAGGCGCTTCTTCTCCTCCGGAAGGGCCATCTATTAATTCTGTTGATCGAGATTTGAGGGATGCAGTACAACTTTTGACGCGTATAGTTGCCGGTCAAGTTCAAGGGCAAGCTATTCCTACCACGGGTTCTAGTGGTACGGATAGAGCAGCTAGCCTTCGGACACAGGATTTTCTGAAACTGGATCCTCCTACTTTTACCGGATCTGATATTAACGAAGACCCGCAGGACTTTGTCGATCAAACCCAAAGGGCTCTAGATGTTATGCACATATCCGGTAAAGAGATGGTTGAGCTAGCAGCATATAGACTGAAAGGAGAGGCTATATTGTGGTACGAGGATTGGAAACAATCTAGGGGTATTGATGCACCTCCAACTACGTGGGGAGAGTTCAAAGATGCATTTATTGATCATTATCTTCCATTTGAGACTCGTCAAGCCCGTGCAGATCAATTCTTAAATCTTCGTCAGGGTAATATGAGTATAAGGGAGTATATTCTTTGATTTAACTCCTTGTCTTGATATGCTTCTAATGTGGTAGCTACTATGGATGACAGAGTTCATCACTATGTGGATAGATTAGAACCATACTTGGTTAGAGATTGTACCATTTCTGCTTTGAACAAGGACATGGATATAGCGAGGATACAAGCTTTCGCTCAGAAGATGGAAGATCAGAGGCAAAGAAGAAGAACCGAGGAATCAGAAAAAGGATATTCTAAGCGGGCCAGAGCTATAGGGCAGTTTATTGCATCTCAGGGAGGTTTTAGGCCTTCGTTCTCTCATAGATTGCCTAGCCCGTTATCTTCTTATCCTGCAATTAGTGCTCCACCGCAATTTCAAAGGTTCAGAGGTAATCAGTTCGAGCAAAGCAGTGAAATCAGAGTTCGCGAACAGTGGGGTATCAAGGGCAAGGGAGTATGAGTCAATTGAGACCTCCACGACACCCGTGCCCCATATGTAGAAAATTTCACTTTGGCGAATGTCGGCTTGGGACGAACAATTGCTTTTGGTGCGGTAAGCCGGGGCATATGGCTAGAGATTGCCCACGCAGGACCACAGGTGGTATAACACGACCTACCGGATCAGCTGTTGCGTCATCTTTGGTGCCTCCTTTGAATAGGGGTGCACAACCTATGGGTCACGGTAGAGGTGATAGAGGAGCAGCTAGTGCTAGCGGAGCTCAGAACCGTGTGTATGCCTTAGCAGATCGGCAGAATTTAGAGGCTTCTCCAGACGTGGTTACAGGTACGTTGTCCATCTTTGCATTTGATGTGTATGCCTTAATTGATCCTGGTTCTACATTATCGTATGCTACTCCTTTGGTTGCGGGAAGGTTCGGAAGAACACCCGAATTATTAACCAAGCCATTTGAAGTATCAACACCAGTGGGGGAATCTCTTATAGCTAGGAATGTTTATCGAAATTGTGTTGTGAATATTTGTGGTCGTGATACGATGGCCGATCTTGTTGAGTTAGAAATGGTAGATTTTGATGTTATTATGGGCATGGATTGGTTAGCGTCTTGTTATGCTACAGTAGATTGCTGTTCTAAGAAGGTATATTTCCATTTCCCAAATGAGGCAGTCCTTGAATGGAAGGGTAATGTTGGTGCGCCGAGAGGTAGATTTATTTCTTACTTTAAGGCAAGAAAAATGATTTCCAAGGGGTACATATACCATCTGGTTAGAGTAAGGGATACAGAGGCAGATCCGCCAACTTTTCAGACCGTTCCGGTTGTGAATGAATGTCCTGATGTATTTCCTGAAGAACTACCAGGTTTACCTCCTGAACGAGAAGTGGAGTTTGGTATTGATTTGTTGCCAGACACACAGCCAATCTCAATTCCTCCTTATAGAATGGCACCAACAGAGTTGCGAGAATTGAAAGAGCAACTGAAAGACTTGCTAGAGAAGGGATTCATCAGGCCTAGTATGTCCCCTTGGGGAGCACCAGTATTGTTTGTGTGTAAGAAAGATGGCTCGCTGAGGATGTGTATTGACTATTGGCAATTGAATAAGGTGACTATCAAGAATAAATACCCTCTTCCCCGAATTGATGATTTATTTGACCAGTTGCAGGGTGCCCAGTGTTTTTCCAAGATTGACTTGAGATTAGGCTATCATCAAGTGAGAGTCAAGGATAAAGATATACGCAAGACAGCTTTCCGAACACGGTATGGTCATTATGAATTCCTGGTTATGTCATTCGGGCTGACAAATGCACCCGCAGTTTTTATGGATCTGATGAATAGGTTGTTTAAGCCGTTTCTAGATGTGTTTGTGATAGTTTTCATAGATGATATTCTGGTCTACTCTAGATCAGAAGAGGACCATGTTAATCACTTAAGGCAGGCGTTGCAGATTCATCGTGATCGTAAGATGTATGCAAAGTTTTCTAAATGTGAGTTTTGGCTCAAGTCAGTGGCATTTTTGGGCCATATTGTATCCAGTGAAGGCATAAAAGTTGACACTCAGAAGATTGAGGCTGTGAAGAGTTGGCCAGGACCCACGACGCCTACGGAGATTCGTAGTTTCCTCGGGTTGGCAGGTTATTATAGAAGGTTTGTTGAAGGTTTTTCTTCTATTTCTGCATCCTTGACTAAGTTGACGCATAAAGCCTCCAAGTTTCAATGGAATGATGCCTGTGAAAAGAGTTTCCAGGATCTGAAGAGCAAGTTGACTTCTACACCGGTATTGGTACTTCCTGAAGGCACAAAAGGGTATGCAGTGTACTGTGATGCTTCGAGAATTGGCTTAGGATGCGTACTAATGCAACATGGTAGAGTAATAGCCTATGGCTCTAGATAGTTGCGACCACATGAGAGGAATTATCCCACGCATGATCTTGAGCTAGCTGCAGTTGTATTTGCTTTGAAGATATGGCGCCACTACTTATATGGGGTTCATGTTGACATATATACCGATCATAAGAGCCTGCAATATATCTTCAGTCAGAAAGATCTAAACTTGAGGCAGCGGAGATGGCTTGAATTGTTGAAAGATTATGATGTTGATATCTTGTATCATCCAGGGAAAGCGAATGTGGTAGCGGATGCACTGAGTCGTAAGTCTAAAATGGCATTTATAGAAAAGCAGGGGATGATTAAGGATCTTCACCAACTAGCTAATTTGGGAGTTTGACTTCTCAAAACTCCAGATGAAGAGGCTATTGTACGTAATGCAGCGGAATCTTCATTGATAGCTGAAGTGAAAGAGAAGCAGTATGCAGATCCAATTTTATTGCAGCTTAAGGAGGATGTACAGAGTGGCACGACAAAGGCATTTGAGCTTACGCGAGAAGGAGTGCTTCAGTGTCAGAATCGTTTATGTGTACCTAATGTAGTTGAGCTAAGAAAGAGAATTATGACAGAAGCACACTGTTCAAGGTATTCCATCCATCTAGGGTCGACTAAGATGTATCAAGATTTGAAAGCAATATATTGGTGGAATGACATGAAGAAGAATATTGCCGAATTTGTAGCCGAATGTCCGAATTGTGAAAGAGTCAAAGTAGAACACCAGAAACCCGGTGGTTACATGCAATGTATAGATCTTCCAGTCTGGAAGTGGGACAAGATCAATATGGATTTCATCACGGGTTTGCCTCGTACATATCGAAAGTTTGATTCCATATGGGTGATCATTGATAGGTTTACCAAATCTACGCACTTCTTACCAGTTAAGACAACTTATACGGCGGAAGAGTATGCGAAGTTGTATATTAAGGAGATCGTTCGTTTACATGGAGTTCCAATTTCCATTATATCCGATCGAGGAGCCCAATTTACCGCGAATTTCTGGAAGTCTTTTCAAAGGAGTTTGGGGACACAAATAAATCTAAGTACGGATTTTCATCCTCAAACGGACGGACAAGCGGAACGTACCATCCAGACACTTGAAGATATGCTACGAGCATGTGTATTAGATTTCAAAGGCAACTGGGATGATCACCTACCTCTTATCGAGTTTGCCTACAATAATAGCTATCATTCAAGTATCAAAATGGCACCATATGAAGCATTGTATGGAAGAAAGTGTAGATCGCCAATAGGATGGTTTAAAGCAGGTGATGCGGTCTTGTTTGGACCGGATCTTGTTTATCAAGCAATGGAGAAGGTTAAAGTGATCCAACAACGGCTTGCAACAGCTCAAAGTCGACACAAATCTTATGCGGATGTTAGAAGAAGAGGACTTGAGTTTTCTATCGATGATTGGGTATTCTTGAAAGTATCACCAATGAAAGGAGTGATGAGGTTTGGTAAGAAAGGAAAGTTAAGTCCACGATACATAGGTCCGTATAAGATCATTCAAAGATTTGGACAAGTTGCTTATGAGTTAGAGTTACCTCAAGAGCTCTCAGCAGTTCATCCCGTATTTCATGTTTCGATGCTTCGCAAGTACATCGGAGATCCATCGCACATCACTACTACGGAAGATGTACAAGTTACAGAAGATCTCACTTTTGAAGAAATGCCTATTGCTATTCTTGATCGCCAAATTAAAAAGATAAGGAATAAAGAGATAGCATCGGTAAAAGTACTTTGGAGGAATCAACAAGTTGAGGAGATCACATGGGAAGCCGAGGAATCGATGAAGATTAAGTACCCTTACCTATTCAACGATGAGGAGCAAGTTCATGAGACGGAAAAAGAACAATAACAAGTGTTTATTTTTATGCAAGTATGTTATGATGATGAATATGTTAATTGTAAGCTTGGACATGTCTTAATTGAGTAACTATGCTAACATTCGAGGACGAATGTTCTTAAGGGGGGGATAATGTAACACCCCGTAAATTTTTTCGTACACATATCGCGATTATATGGAGTCCTAAAGGCTTGCGTATAGGTTAAATTAAGTGTATGGTGTTCGGAAGTATCCCGTCAATAGTTGTATGTGTAGGTATTGGAATAATATTTCCAACGATAAAAAGTTTGCCCAAAATAGAGGAGTATTTCATATAAGCGAGCACATTCTCAATTTCAAATCGGTGGCCGGGAAGCCTGTGAACAGTAATTCTGCAGGAAAATTACTGCAGCTAGGCAATCCAACTTTAGACGATCATAACTCCTTGTACAAAAACAACTGTATGAGCTGATATATATCAACGAAAAGCTCCGAGAGTATTATTTCCGATGAAATTGGTTTCATCCATATCCAATGTCTAAGTAAGGAGCTATACCCGTTTTACTACAGCCTATAAAAAAAAAAACAGAATTGTGGGACAGATTTTTGGGTCAACTTTAAACGACCTTAACTCCTTGTAAAGGAAGAACTGGGTGGTATACTCTATATGAAAATGAAATTCCTTTGAATTATCTTTCCAATCCAATTGGTTTCACCCAAATACGATACCGGAGCAAAGAGTTATGATCGATTCACTTCAGCCTGTCAAAACTGTCCACTGGGGACGGATTCGGGATTTATTTAAATCTTTAGGGCAAAATGGTCATTTTCTATTACCTCTTGGACGAAAATTGGTCTTTATAAACCTGAACTTAGCCTCTTATATCAGATATCATCCAATTATTAAGAGAACGTGAAACCCTAGCCTAATTTCAACTTCAAATATTTTGTGATTCAACCGTAGAAAATTCGAATTGGTTCCGTAGTTGTGTTCACCATCTCGAAAGCTTCGAGAAGCACCCCTTGATTATGTAATGAGGATTCTAAATACAAGAGTTCATTGTTAAGGTATGAATATTGTTTATTCTTGATTCTTATCCATGAATAAGTATTGATAAAGGATTATGAGTATTGTCTTGATGTTGGAAGATAACTAGAAACATAGTTATGAATTGTTGTGTATAAATTGTTAGTAGTAAATTTTGGAAGTTGTTGTATTGGATTATGGAGGATGAATTGTGGTGATATATCATTATATTAGTGGTTATGTATGCCTAGTGATCATGTTGGTATTGGATGGTGATTAAGAAGGGAAATAAAGGCTAAGAGTGATGTTGAGGGATATTTCATGAAAATGCATGAGATGTGAATGTAATAAGAGTATAAGAGGATGTATGTAGTACTCTTATTGATGAGCTAAAGGATTACTTCCTAGACATTATTTGGTGAAGTTAATACCTAAATGGTAAGGTTTGGTTGCTAATACTAGTTTGCCACAAATGACTTATTGTAGATAAGTGTTCGAAGAGTACGGGAAGTCACTTGTATTGAAGTGGTTATATCAAGGTATGTAAGACATACTCTATCTAATCTTTGGCATGAATAATGACCCATGGCACTCTCAAGTAAGCTTCCAACATTGTCCTACGACTCATGACACATAATAACATCATATGATCTTCGACACTACCAATTGAACTTGTTTTCACTTTTAAGATGTCTGGCTAGTCAAAAAAATGTCCATATACTATTGTTGACTCCGAAATAGTTTAATGAGGTATCCATGATTCTCTACTTCATTTTCATGATATTGATTACCTATTTACATGTTTTTCCTATTGAGGTATCATGGTTTCAAGTTCCATAAAGTGTGACCACAAAGTAACCAATCTCAAAGATTAATTGAATTAAGAAATGGAATGTCTGTATTTTAAATTGAGGATATGATGTATTGTATTAGTACCACTGATCAGTTGGCCATTGTATTATAAAGATTATGTATATATGCTATTCCAGGGGTGGTCCCTGATGTATTGTATTAGTACCACTGATCCGTTGGCCATTGTATGATATATGTTATGTATTGATAAGGATTACGGGAAGTAATGATATGAAAGTAATGTGCAGGTATCCCATCAGTTCTTTTAAGTGTGGTCTACTCATACTGTTTATTCACTGGTATCTGGGTTCTGTTGATCTTTTGTATCTCATCTTGATACTCACTGCCTTACATACTCAGTACATATTTCTGTACTGACGTCCCTCACGGGGGACCTGTATTCATGCATGCAGGAACAGGTACTTCAGGCCGTACACCTCCGCAGTAAGAGCCAGGACATTCTGTTGTTAGTGGTGAGCTCCAGTTGTTTCGGGGCATCCCAAGTCGTCTCTATATGTACTTTTGGTATTTGTATAAAAGTCTTTTGTGGGAGGGAGTTTGTCCCGACCCCAACTCAGTTGTGTATCTATGTAGAGGCTTTTGTAGACATATTGTACAACTATAGGAGTGTTTGGTTGACAGACGTGATGGCTCTGACGGCCAATTACTGTTCATATATATTTTTATGCGTGTCTGCTGGGCTGATACAGGTACTGTTTTCTTCTATTTACAACGAAGTGCTGCCCAAATTTCTAATTTTCATAAGTAATGTAAATGTGAAAGTATAGGTTATGAACGGGTTCTCCCGGGCCTCCTCGGCTACGGGTGCCAGTCCGCTCCAATGGGATTTGGGGTATGACAGTTTCCTCCAGGATACAACATCCTTTCTTACAAAGAACAACTCAACAACTCTGGATAAGAGTTGAGTTCAAAGCTCCACAAAAAAGAACACCTCCCTTCAACTAATGAAATCTCTTTTTTACTATCTTATGTGAACTCTATATTATCTTGTAGTGTCAAAATCATTCAAGACCACCTCTATTTATAGATGAAGAAATCTTTCATACAATGAATAAGAATAATAAATAGGAAGATTAATAAAATAGAGGTTACAATGGTTACAAGAGTTACATGAGTTACACCATATAAAGAATATGATAAAAGAGGAATAAAGAGTAGAAAGATACATGAATTTTAAGAAAAATGGTGGTCAAATTCAACCATCATAACCAAGAAATAATACACCTTAATGAAGAAATAGATGCAACAAAAGAAACGTGCAATAATGCAAAATAATGTAATGAGTTAGTGCTGCCATTGGTAGATGAAAAGTTGTAACCTTTGTCTACCTTTAACAATTGAAACAAATGCTTTATAAAGTCAAAAAATAAGCAATGTAACTCCCATGCAGTAAATTCCACGTCCCAACTTTGTTATGGAATTGAGGCAGTTAATCTATAAAACATTTGATATTAAAGTGCTAATTCATCAATCCCCCACTCAATTTAATATAAACACAAGAGACTAGTTGAAAGAAGACTACCATGCATAATGAAGGTGTGCTCTGCATTGAACCTCCACTTAGTAAAATAGTAATTTTTTACTCCAGATTCGTAGTGGTCTCAGACTTGAACTATGACTGTTTAAGGGAAATAAAAAAAATTTACTGCTTACACATAATTGTCAAGGTGTTGACATTATATTTATAGCCAAACGTTACGATCTTGTGCTATCCCAGTTTTAATGAGTGCCTTTGAGAATGAGCCTAATTCTCATAGAAAGCGGCCTACCTCCACACTCACATAGGTGAAATCCGTCTAGAGTGCTCCTGTAATTTAGCACCCCACTCATACGAGCTACAAATTTTCATTAAGAGTTTATTTTAAATTCAACCTCACAATCATTACAGGTGAATGCACTCACACCATAGAGAGGGATAAAAAAGATAGTGCATTTTTCACAACAAGTCATCATTTGATTTGTTTTTCTCATTGAACCTGGTTATAGGATCTCTAGTCCCTAGGTTGGATTTCCTCACATATGACTTAAGATTAAAATAGGCTTAAATCCCACCCACCCTCGATGTGCTTCAGGCTTTTTCTCTTGCTAAGGCCTTAGTCAACGGATTTGCAAGATTATCACAAGATTTGACATGATCAATATTACTAGTACCATTTGTCAAATATGATCTCACATTACTGTATTTTCTCCTTATAGGTCTGGATTTACCATTATAATAATGATTTTGAACTCTACCAATTGCAGTAGTGCTATCACAATGAATTAATATAGAAGGAATTGATTTTTCAAAATAAGGTATTTGAAATAACAAATCTCTCAATCAATTTGCTTCCTTACTTGCTGAAGCTAAAGCAATTAGTTTAGCCTCCATGGTAGAGTTAGTAATAATTTTTTGCTTTTTAGACTTCCAACAAATAGCACCACCACTCAAAGTAAAAATATAACCAGAAGTGGATAAGAAATCATCTGATAAAGTGTTCCAATCCACATTAAAAAGCCTTAAAGTATAGCAAGATAATTTTTATAGAATAAACCACAGTTTTTTGTTCTAATTAAATATCTCATTACTTTCGTTATAGCATGCCAATGTTCATTACCTGGCTTACTAGTAAACCTGCTAAGTACTCCTACTATATATGCAATATCAGGTGTAGCATATTTATTTTGATTTATAACATCATTTTCACTTTCAACAGAAAACAAGTGAACACTAGAATCAAATGGAGTTACAACATGCTTGCAATCAAGGAAATTATATTTTTTCAATATTTTCTCAACACAATTTGACTGGTCAATGAAAATTCCATCTCTAGTAATTTTTATTCCTAGAATAAAATTTTCCTCACCTAGATCTTTCATATCAAAATGACTTGTAAGAATATTTTTAGTTTCACCAATAACATTTATGTTAGAGTCAAAGATCAATAAATCATCAACATATAGGCAAATAATAACATGCGAATTATTCCAAGACTTATGATATATGCACTTATCATACACATTCGTTTTAAAGCCATTATCAATCATGCAGGAATCAAACTTTTCATGTCATTGCTTTGGTGACTGTTTTAAGCCATATAGGGATTTATTACGTTTACACACTATTTTCTTGGCCAGCTCACTCGAGTTGTTCCATGTAAATCTCCTCATTTAGGTCTCCTTTCAAAAAAACAGTTTTTACATCTATTTGATGAATTTGTAAATCAAAAATTACCACAATAGCAACTAAAAGTCTAATGGATGTAATTCTAGTTACTGGAGAAAAAGTGTCAAAAAATTCTTGGCCTTCTAGTTGTTTAAACCCTTTAGCCACTAGCCTAGCTTTATATTTATCAACAGATCCATTCAGTTTTAACTTTTTATGTAAGACTTATTTACATCCAATTGTTTTACAACCCGATAGTAAATCAACTAGCTTCCAAGTTTTATTGGAAATTAGCGATTCCATTTCATCATTTATAGCGTCTTTCCATAAAATAGCATCATGTGAATACAAAGCCTCTTTTAAAGTGATAAGGTCATCTCCAATGTTAAAAACATAATAATCAGGACCAAAATCATTTTCAACAACTCAAAATCATCGTTTTCTTTATTTCTTAAAGTAGAAGTAGAAGAACTAGGTAGTGACGGAATATTTTCTTTAGTCCTTAGACCCCCACTATTTTTTGAATTAAAGAAAAATTTATTTTCATAAAAACTAGCATCACCTGATTCTATTATCACACTATGTTCAAGATTAAAAAATCCATAGGCCGTACTATTTGAAGCATAACCAAAAAAAGCACAAGTAGTAACTTTTTTACCCAACTTAGAGATTTTAGGATCCATTAACCTAATATAGGCTAAGCAACCCCAAACTCTTAAATATCCCAAATTTGGCTTATGACCTTTCCATAACTGAAAAGGTGTTAGTTTAGTCTTTTTATGAGGCACACGATTTAACACATAACAAGCAGTCAAAAGAGCTTCGCCCTAAAAACTTAAAGGTGTACAAGACTCAATTAACACGGCATTAGTCAACTCAACAAAAGTTTCATTCTTCCTTTCTGCTACACCGTTAGATGCAGGAGAATAGGGAGGAGTAGTTTCATGAATTATACCCAAAGATCTAACAAAAGAATTGAACTCATGTGACTCCTATTCAATGCCTCTATCACTTCTTATTCTTTTTATTTTTCTATTAAACTGATTTTCAACTTCACCATCCATCAACATTCTTCGATATGGTTCACCATGTTTATGTCTGTTATCAACATCCAGAGTCAGCCCACCATCCATCAACATTCTTCATCATGTTTATGTCTATTATCACCGCCACAAATAGTTCTTCGATAATGGTTGCCTGAGGTTTAGGCTCACGTTTTTGAAATATGCAAAATCAAGCAATATGCCCACTCTTTCCATAGACAAAGCACTCTTCTTTTTGTTGTACATGTTGATTTTTTTATTGGTTGTTTCCACCATTGTTGTCCTTGGGATGTCTACCATCATGTTTCTTAAATTTTTTCTTCTTAGACTTCAAAGCAGTATTTTTGTTAGTTTCAAGGGTAGCATTATTTGAAGAAGTTAAATTTACCTTCGGTGTGATGTTGTTCTCTTCTGCTTGAAAAAGTGCATCTTGACCCCTTGCTTCTTCTTCCATGCAGATTCTCATTATCAAAGTCTCAAGAGAGGTTTTCTTTTGCTTGTGGCGCATAGTATTTTGTAATTCCTTCCACGAAGGTGGAGGTTTATCAATTATTCCCCAAACCATAAGGTTATCTCCAATTTTAACCTATTCGGACCCGAGCTCGCCAACAATCATTATGAAATCCTGAGCTTGGTCTACCACTGATTTGTTGTCCACCATTTGGAAATGGAAAAATATGCTAGCCGCATATTTTTTCGCTCCCACCACCCCAGTGTCATACTTACTCTGCAATGCTTTCCAAATTTTCTTTGTACTAGAGTAAGTTCTATCTTAGTAATCATAAAAATTATCAAATAGACAATTAAGAAGAAAATACCGATACTTGTAGGAATCACCATCATATTTTTCAACTTTCTCTTGAAGAGAGATAAGTTCATCATCGGTCATGAAAGAGTTATCTAATTTGTTTGGGTTCTTCTCGGTTAACACCTATGAAACATTGAGAAGACTTAAGTAGAAAAGCACTTTACCCTTCCACCTTTTGAAATGAGTACCATTGAATCAGAATGGCTAGTTGAGATATCCCATCTTGAGATTTTCGAATTTTTCAGATGTTGTAAATGAATCTCCTTAAAATAATTGACAAGAGTTACAAGAGTTTTATGAGTTACACCATATAAAGAATATGATAATAGAGAAATAAAGAGTGGAAAGTTACATGAATTTTTAGAAAAATGGTGTCCAAATTCAACCACCATAACCAAGAGATAATACACCTTAATGATGAAATAGATGCAACAAAAGAAACGTGCAATAATGCACAATAATGTAAGGAGTTAGTACTGCCATTGGTAGATGAAAAGTTGTAACCTTTTTCCACCTTTAACAATTGAAACAAATGCTACATAAAGTCAAAAAATAAGAAATGCAACTCCCATGCAGTAAATCCCACGTCCCAACTTTTTTTATGGAATTGAGGTAGTTGTAATATAAAACATTTCATATTAAAATGCTACTTCATCAGAAGACATCCACTGAGCATTTGTAACTAATTTAGGAGGTCATTGGGATGAGTTATCTCCATATGGCAAAGTTTGCTTACTATAATGCTATTATTCCTTCATTTGGATGGCTTCATTTGAGGCCTTGTATGATCGGAGGTGTATATTATATCCTATTGGGTGGTTCGAGCTAGAGTTACTGTTTTATTGAGATATTCTTTGGATAAGGTAAAATTGACTCAAGATTCTTGAGTTAGTTTTATTTCAACCTTAGTTTTATTTCAACCTAAATACATAGCACACATATTTATAAGGAAGAATGTTAACCATTACTCATATATATTATCAGCATTGAAAATTTTTGTTGAAGTTTTAATGCAGTTAAACTAATATTGCTTAGCAATGTATATTATTACAAGGGATGCAATTGGGATGTAATTGCTGAAATAGACCCGAGATTCCTCAATCTCTAATTGTAACCGTGGAAATTGATTTAGTGTTTCAAAATTTTGAGATTAAAAATCCGTTACTAAATTTAAGGGACCCATTAAGCATAATTTCATAAATATAACGTTAATTGTGTTATGTCTTTAAGGGCAGATGCTTTATTTCCTTAATTATCATTAAATTAGTTAATTCAGATACTTAGGAAGTAATGTATATCAATATCTAGTTATGTATATGAATAATTAAAATTTGGGAGAGAGAAAACATAAATCAAAAAATCGAGAGAGAGGATAGTTAAGGAGTAAATTAGTGAGATTTTTATTATTTTTCCTATATTTTAGCATCCTTATATAGTTTATAGTACAAATACTATCTCAAATAAATGATGGGCTATTATGAACTAAGAATTGCATATATACACAAATTTAAGTTAAATAATTACAAAAAATTCTCAATTGGTAAAGTAATTACACAAATTCCATAATAATTATAAAAATCCCTTTATTGGGTATTTTCTCTCTTATCAACATTATACATGTAACAACCGGTTTCATCCTTCCGTCTTTTACTCCCTTATGCTCCCATTATCAAGCCGTTATTTACTCCATTTTTGAAACCCCTCTTTTTACGGCATACTTGAAGTAAAATTTACTTGTGGTTATCAAATTGTAAGTTATTCAACAGTTAATTATTTTTAATATTGTACTTCATTAATTTTTTTGATTTTTTTTTGTTCAACTTTTTCAAATCAGGGTTTTTTTGTTTTTTGTTTCTTTTTGCATGTTTAAATTATAGTATTATTCAAGCTTATTCAAGTTAAGTAGTTCTTCTTTTCATTATTTTTCATATGGTACAAGTTAGATCTGATATTTTCTTGTTTTTAGTTCGATTTTCAATACTGTTAACTTAAAATAGTGTTATTTGGTAATGGATAATCCTCCAAGTTTTAGTTTAGGAATTACTCAGTTAGATGCAACTGTATAAGATATTCCACTTGGATTTGTTCCTGCTGCATTTGATGAACAGGATCCTGATTGGGCAGAGAATCGATCAAAGCACAGAAACGACCCCGTTACAATGAAGAAATTGACGGATAAGGCTGCTTCTAAATAGAATAAGTCTACTTCAAAAGCAAGTAAAAAGAAATTTGATGATTCCGGCCGACCACGTCTGCCGAAGGTATTTACTATGACTGTATGTGTAATTTGAGACATGTATAATATTACACCATACATTAGTGTTTCATTAAAGGAATGTATAATATAGTTGCTCTGAAATATTATTGTAAAGGTTATACATTCTAATAAAGCTGGTATTATTTTTTGAAATGTATAAGTTACCTCATACATGTGTATTTTATGTTTATGTTTTGGTCTGTCATAATTTGTTAGATGTATACATAACCATCATACATGTAGTGTATATGTTGGACTGAAATTTTTTATAAATGTATTTTCTGTTTATGTTTTGGTCTGTTATAATTTATTAAATGTTAGATGTATAAGATAACATCATACATTTATAATTGTAGTGTATATGTTGGACTGAAATTTTTATACATTTAAATAGTTTAATTTTCAATGTATAAATAAACCTCATACATGACTAATAATTGTTTAATGTTGGTTTGATTTATGTTATGAAAGTATAAATGAACATCATACAATCAGTAACTGTTAGCTAATTATATCAATGTATAAATAACCCTATTACATGACTAACTGTTTAATTGTGAATGTATAATTAACCCTCATACATGACTAACAATTTAATTGTCAATGTATAAATAACCCTCATACATGATTAACTGTTCTTTGATAAGTAACCATCACACATGTTTTACTGATATTATTATTTTTAAGATGTATAAGTTAACATTATACATGTGTTAGTGTATTGTATATTTTAACCTTATACAGTTATAAGTTACCCATCATACATGACTAACAATTGTTTAATGTTGGTCTGATTTATGTTATGAAAGTATAAATGAACATCATACAATCAGTAACTGTTAGCTAATTATGCTCTATTTTTTTCCCAGGGCATGAAATACCGAATTGATAAAGTCCCACCACACCCATTGCATATAGGGAGCTTATGTAACTGTGCTTTCGGGGAAGAGATAAAGGAATATTTTGGAGAGAATGTACTGGGAGCATTTAGAAATAGGATTTTTGACATATTTTTGTATTTTCCACGGTGCAACTGGATAGGACAGATTTCAAAATACCTACTCATGCTTGAAATTCAGCAGGATAACAAAGACGAGCTTCATGTTTGGGTACATGGGGAAATTCTCATTTTCACAATGCTTGAATTTGCCATTATAAGTAGTCTGAAGTGTACCGGTAATATTGATGATTATATGTATACTTCATCATCTAAAGCAACGTTGATGTCGAGGTATTTTCCCGATAATAAAAGAGCAATAACTCGTTCAAAACTGATAACACGGGTACAGAATGGAAACTTTGATAATGCTGAAGATACTCTGAACCTGGCGATATTTTTCTTTGTTCATACATTCATGTTTTCTCAGCATAAGAAAGCACTAATCAGTGTTGCGCACTTTCAAATTGTTGAGGACGGTCAGTACATACACTTTCCATGGGGGAAGGTCACATTTGAAAAGTTAATGAGTTCCTGGCAGTAGGATTTCCACACTGTGAAGTAGTTATATTCATTGAGTGGAATGCCGAACGTTCTAAGTGTTTGGATGTTTGAGTGCTGCTCCGAAGTAGAATCAAAAACTGTTGTCCGTCAGAGAAACGCTATTCCCAAAATACTAAACTGGTCAGTGCAATGTATAAGGCCTAAGTATGAATCTTTTATGTCTGGCATGTTCACTAAGGTATTTATTTAACTTTGTACTTATTTTTTTATTAACGTCGTTTCATTTATGTGCAAATATTTTATTTTTTTATTATTCTTTCCAGTATTATTACAAGAATATACAACCTACAATCGATGAAGTTAGGAGCTTGGATTTGTCCTTTTCAAAAGATTTTGAGATATGTGATCCAAAAACTTATGCTTCGACATCTGATTCTGGAAAGTTGAAAAGGACAACAGTTGAAATTCAACAGCGTGTTGGTACCATTGCTGAAGAATTTGGTGATTTCAGCACTATAACGCCGCGGGAAATCCTCATAAAGATCAGTTATACATTAAACTTTTTGCATTTTCCTTTAGCAAAAAACATGTTATTTATGAATTTCTTCTTTAATAATAATGTCGTTTATACTTACTTAAACAACATCATTCAAGAATCACCGAAAATGATTTTATGAAGAACTTTTAATTAAAGCGACTTCTAATTTAATTTAGGATGTGAATGCGGCAAATAAAGACGCAGATCATGAGGATAATTTTGAAAATGAGGACTGTTCTGATTTGCAAGCTTTGGAGGTATCAGTATTTATCCATTTAAAAAACCCTCATACATGACTAACTATTGTTTAATAAATAACCATCACAACTATTTAACATATTATATTAAATTTCAGATGTATAAGTTAACCCTATACATTTGTTAATGTAGTGTAGATAATATCCTTACACAGTTATAATTTACCCCCATTCATAACTAACATTTGTTTAATCTTGGTTTGATTTATATTTATGAAAGTATAAATAAGCATCATACAATCAGTAACTGTTATGTAATTATGTCAATATATAAACATCCATCATACTTGACTAACAGTTTAGTGATCTAGACGTTTTCAATATTTTGCACATTGTTTAACAGTTGTCTTAATAAATACAAATTTTTATCTACATGCAACTTGGATAATGATAATTAAAACATAAATAATAGGATGAGATTATGACATATGAAGAAGAATGTAGCAATGAAGAGTTGGGAAAAAAGAACATTCCAGATGTAGAAGATTTGCCGGTATTCTTACGTCCCTAATATCGTTTTATTACTACTATAAGTTTCTATACACATGTAGTTTCTTCTAAATTCTTCATATTAGGACAATTAAATGTACATAAAACATTCAATTGAATGTATCAAGAACAATCATACATCCAACATACAAACTTTTTCATTAACATAAAGGTTGTAGTTCATGATTAACATCATACATATTTATGTTTTTATTGCCATAAAATCGTTTGTGCATCAAATATTACATCGTTTGTTACTAATGATATATTTATATATTCAAATGCACCCATTACATATAGAAATTTCTTATCACGGGTGTTAAACTTCATCCAAAAATTTTACATTATACTTTGAATAAATGTTAATACACGATAATTGTTATTTAATTTAGGATGTGAATCTAACCGCTAAAAAAGATGTTACTGAAGTGAATTTGAAAAATTAGAAATCTACTGATGTGACAGATGTCCAGGTATTTTAGTTTTTGCTTAACACTTCTTTTTTTTACACAAAAATATCATTCTACGTGTTCGACCTTGTAAAAGTACGTATTGGGACTTAATGTTAATTCTCTGGTGCATTTCAAATTTTTTTGTGAATTTGAACCAACTGGATTGTATTGATTTTTTTCTCTACTGCATATCAAGTTTTTTCTGATATTGATGTTGTCATGATTTCTAACATAAATGTTGTAAGCATTATTATATTTACATATTCAGATATTATATGTTTACATTACAAATAATTATGTGTTCACGTAGGATGAAGTTGGTGGGGCAATAACTGATTCAATACAATCAGCTGTAGATATAATTTTATTTGGTCTGTCAACACCTTCGACTACAAAGTCATTGGATGTTGGTCCTTCAAATAAAATGACCGAAAGACACTGGGACCTTCCAGACAATCGAATTCCACCTGACTTCCCTGATGCTCAGGTTCGGTATCTTCAAGCGTCAAAAGAAAAAGAACCTGCCAAACGAGAAAGAAAGAAGTCCAGGGTTTTAAGGTCACCATACATTTCAAAGTATGGTTCTGGCTCCAAGGATGCGGTTGATATCGATAAAGAGGAGAAGCTGAAGTATGCGTTTGATGGGTACAACATCAACCAAGATTTGCCTAACGAATTGATGATTGATTCCTCCCAGTGGATTGCCGTAGGATTGTTGAAAACTCATTCTGCCAAGTAAGAAATTTGGTATTATATTTTTTCCTAACAAAACTTTGCCATCTTAATCTAAACAGTTACTGTCATGTGTAATCAATGATTATTTTATAGGAAAAAGACGGACAACCACTATCGAGTAAATGCTTCTGGGTTAGGTTTTAGACAATTGAACATTTTCGTTGCATACCCACAGCCAAACTGTCATACCCCAAATCCCACTGGAGCGGACTGGCACCCGTAACCGAAGAGGACCGGGAGAACCCGTTCATAACCTATACTTTCACATTTATATTACTTATGAAAATTAGAAATTTGGGCAGCACTTCGTTGTAAATAGAAGAAAACAGTACCTGTATCAGCCCATCAGACACGCACAAATATATATATAAACAGTAATTGGCCGTCAGAGCCATCACGTCTATCAACCAAACACTCCTATGGCTGTACAATATGTCTACAAAAGCCTCTACATAGATACACAACTGAGTTAGGGTCGGGACAAACTCCCGCCCACAAAAGACTTTTATACAAATACCAAAAATACATATAGAAACGACTTGGGATGCCCCGAAACAACTGGAGCTCACCACTAACAACAGAATGTCCTGGCACTTACTGCGGAGGTGTACGACCTGAAGTACCTGTTCCTGCAGGCATGAATACAGGTCCCCCATGAGGGACGTCAGTACGGAAATATGTACTGAGTATGTAAGGAAGTGAGTATCAAGATGAGATACAAAAGATCAACAGAACCCAGATTCCAGTGAATAAACAGTATGAGTAGACCACACTTAAAAGAACTGATGGGATACCTGCACATTACTTTCATATCATTACTTCCCGTAATCCTTATCAATACATAACATATGTCATACAATGGTCAACTGATCAGTGGTACTAATACAATACATCAGGGACCACCCCTGGAATAGCATATATAAATGAACTTTATAATACAATGGCAAACTGATCAGTGGTACTAATACAATACATCATATCATCAATTTAAAATACAGACATTACATTTCTTAACTCAACTAATCTTTGAGATTGGTTACTTTGTGGTCACACCTTATGAAACTTGAAACCATGATACCTCAATAGGAAAAACATGTAAATAGGTAATCAACATCATGAAAATGAAGTAGAGAATCATGGATACCTCATTAAACCATTTCGGAGTCAACAATAGTATATGGGTATTTTTTTGACTAGCCGGACATCTTAAAAGTGAAAACAAGTTCAATTGATAGTGTCGAAGAGGTAATTGAAAATGACCATTTTGCCCTAAAAATTTAAATAAATCCGAATCTGTCCCCAGTGGACAGTTTTGACAGGTTGAAGTAAATCGATCATAACTCTTTGCTCCGGTATCGGATTTGGGTGAAACCAATTGCATTGGAAAGATAATTCAAAGGTCTTTCATTTTAATATAAATTATACCACCCAGTTCTTCCTGTAAAAGGATTTATGGTCGTGTAAAGTTGACCCAAAAATCTGTCCCACAATTCTGTTTTTTTTTTTTTGGTAGGCTGTAGTAAAACGGGTATAGCTCCTTACTCAGACATTGGATTTGGATGAAACCAATTTCAGAGGAAAGAAGACTCTCGGATATTTTCGTCGATATATAGTGGCTCACACAGTTCTTTTTGTACAAGGACTTATGATCGTCTAAAGTTGATCCAAAGAAATAATTGCCTAGCTGCAGTAATTTTCCTGCAGATTTACTGTTCACAGGCTCCCCGGCCACCAATTTGAAATTTCGAATGTGCTCGCTTATATGAAATACTCCTCTGTTTTGGGCAAACTTTATATCGTTGGAAAGCTTATTCCAATACGTACACATACAACTATTGACAGGGTACTTCCGAACACCATAAACTTAATTTAACCCATACGCAAGCCTTTAGGACTCCATATAATCGCGGTAAGTGTACCAAAAAATTTACGGGGTGTTACATTCTACCCCCTTAAGAACATTCATCCTCGAATGTTATAATAGTTAATCAATTAAGACATGTCCAAGATTACAATTAACATATTCATCATCATAACATACTTGCATAAAAATAAACACTTGTTATTGTTCTTCTTCCGTCGCATGAACTTCCTCCTCATCGTTGAATAGGTAAGGGTACTTAATCTTCATCGCTTCCTAGGCTTCCCATGTGATCTCCTCAACTTCTTGATTCCTCCAAAGTACTTTTACCGATGCTATCTCTTTATTCCTTATCTTAGTAGTGATGTGAGATGGATCTCCGATGTACTTGCGAAGCATCGAAACAGGAATTACGGGATGAACTACTGAGAGCTCTTGAGGTAGCTCTAACTCATAAGCAACTTGTCCAAATCTTTGAATGATCTTGTACGGACCTATGTATCGTGGACTTAACTTTCCTTTCTTGCCAAACCTCATCACTCCTTTCATTGGTGATACTTGCAAGAATACCCAATCGTTGATAGAAAACTCAAGTCCTCTTCTTCTAACATCCGCATAAGATTTGTGTCGACTTTGAGCTGTTTCAAGCCGTTGTTGGATCACTTTAACCTTCTCCGTTGCTTGATAAACAAGATCCGGTCCAAACAAGACCGCATCACCTGCTTCAAACCATCCTATTGGTGATCTACACTTTCTTCCATACAATGATTCATATGGTGCCATTTTGATACTTGAATAATAGCTATTATTGTAGGCGAACTCGATAAGAGGTAGGTGATCATCCCAGTTGCCTTTGAAATATAATACACATGCTTGTAGCATATCTTCAAGTGTCTGGATGGTACGTTCCGCTTGTCCGTCCGTTTGAGGATGAAAAGCCGTACTTAGATTTACTTGTGTCCCCAAACTCCTTTGAAAAGACTTCCAGAAATTCGCGGTAAATTGGGCTCCTCGATCGGATATAATGGAAATTGGAACTCCATGTAACCGAACGATCTCCTTAATATACAACTTCGCATACTCTTCCGCCGTATAAGTTGTCTTAACTGGTAAGAATTGCGCAGATTTGGTAAGCCTATCAATGATCACCCATATGAAATCAAACTTCCAATATGTACGAGGTAAACCCGTGATGAAATCCATATTGATCTTGTCCCACTTCTAGACTGGAAGATCTATACATTGCATGTAACCACCGAGTTTCTGGTGTTCTACTTTGACTCTTTGACAATTCGGACATTCAGCTAAAAATTCGGCAATATTCTTCTTCATGTCATTCCACCAATATATTATTTTCAAATCTTCATACATCTTAGTCGACCCTGGATGGATGGAATACCTTGAACAGTGTGCTTCTGTCATAATTCTCTTTGTTAGCTCAACTACATCAGGTACACATAAACGATTCTGACACTGAAGCACTCCTTCTCGCATAAGCTCAAATGCCTTTGTCGTGCCACTCTGCACATCCTCCTTAAGGTACAATAAAATTGGATCTGCATACTGCTTCTCTTTCACTTTAGCTATCAATGAAGATTCCGCTGCATTACGTACAATAACCTCTTCATCTGGAGTCTCGAGAAGTCGAACTCCCAAATTAGCTAGTTGGTGAAGATCCTTAATCATCCCCTGCTTTTCTATAGATGCCATTTTAAACTTACGACTCAGTGCATCCGCTACCACATTCGCTTTCTCTGGATGATACAAGATATCAATATCGTAATCTTTCAACAATTCAAGCCATCTCCGCTGCCTCATGTTTAGATAGTTCTGACTGAAGATATATTGCAGGTTCTTATGATCGGTATATATGTCAACATGAATCCCATATAAGTAGTGGCGCCATATCTTTAAAGCAAATACAACTGCAGCTAGCTCAAGATCATGTGTGGGATAATTCCTCTCATGTGGTCGCAACTGTCTAGAGCCATAGGCTATTACTCTACCATGTTGCATTAATACGCATCCTAAGCCAATTCTCAAAGCATCACAGTACACTACATACCCTTCTGTGCCTTTAGGAAGTACCAATACCGGTGTAGAAGTCAACTTGCTCTTCAGATCTTGGAAACTCTTCTCACAGGCATCATTCCATTGAAACTTGGAGGCTTTATGCGTCAACTTAGTCAAGGGTGCAGAAATAGAAGAAAAACCTTCAACAAACCTTCTATAATAACCTGCCAACCCGAGGAAACTACGAATCTCTGTAGGCGTCGTGGGTCTTGGCCAATTCTTCATAGCCTCAATCTTCTGAGTGTCAACTTTTATGCCTTCACTGGATACAATATGGCCCAAAAATGCCACTGACTTGAGCCAAAACTCACATTTAGAAAACTTCGCATACAACTTACGATCACGAAGAATCTGCAACGCCCGCCTTAAGTGATTAACATGGTCCTCTTCTGATCTAGAGTAGACCAGAATATCATCTATGAAAACTATCACGAACACATCTAGAAACGGCTTAAACAGTCTATTCATCAGATCCATAAAAACTGCGGGTGCATTTGTCAGCCCGAATGACATAACCAGGAATTCATAATAACTATACCATGTTCGGAAAGCTGTCTTGGGTATATCTTTATCCTTGACTCTCACTTGATGATAGCCTGATCTCAAGTCAATCTTGGAAAAACACTGGGAACCTGCAACTGGTCGAATAAATCATCAATTCGGGGAAGAGGGTATTTATTCTTGATATTCACCTTATTCAATTACTGATAGTCAATACACATCCTCAGCGAACCATCTTTCTTACGCACAAACAATACTGGTGCTCCCCAAGGGGACATACTAGGCCTGATGAATCCCTTCTCTAGCAAGTCTTTCAGTTGTTCATTCAATTCTCGCAACTCTGCTGCTGCCATTCTATAAGGAGGAATATAGATTGCCTGTGTTTCTGGCAACATATCAATACCAAACTCCACTACTCGTTCAGGAGGTAAACCTGGTAGTTCTTCAGGAAATTCATTCACAACCGGAACGGTCTGAAAGGTTGGCGGCTCTGCCTCTGCATCCCTTACTCTAACTAAATGGTATATGTACCTCTTGGAAATCATTTTTCTTGCCTTAAAGTAAGAAATAAATCTACCCCTCGGCGCGCCCACATTACCCTTCCATTCAAGGACTGCCTCATTTGGAAAATGGAAATACACCTTCTTAGAACGGCAATCTACTGTAGCATAACAAGAAGCTAAGCAATCCATGCCCATAATAACATCAAAATCTACCATTTCTAACTCAACAATATCGGCCATCGTATCACGACCACAAATATTCACAACACAATTTCGATAAACATTCCTAGCTATAAGAGATTCCCCCACTGGCGTTGATACTTCAAATGGCTTGGCTAATAATTCAGGTGTTCTCCCGAACCTTCCCGCAACCAAAGGAGTAGCATACGATAATGTAGAACCAGGATCAGTTAAGGCATACACATCAAATGCAAAGATGGACAACGTACTTGTAACCACGTCTGGAGAAGCCTCTAAATTCTGCCGATCTGCTAGGGCATACACACGGTTCTGAGCTCCGCTAGAACTAGATGCTCCTCTATCACCTCTACCGTGACCCATAGGTTGTGCACCCCTACTCAAAGGAGGCACCGATGATGACACAACAGCTGATCCGGTAGGTCGTGTTATACCACCTGTGGTCCTGCGTGGGCAATCTCTAGCCATATGCCCCGGCCTACCACACCAAAAGCAATTGTTCGTTCCAAGCCGACATTCGCCAAAGTGGAATCTTCTACATATGGGGCACGGGTGTCGTGGAGGTCTCAATTGACTCATACTCCCTTGCCCTTGATACCCCACTGTTCGCGAACTCTGATTTTCATTGCTTTGCCCGAACTGATTACCTCTGAACCTTTGAAATTGTGGTGGAGCACTAATTGCAGGATAAGAAGATAACGGGCTAGGCAATCTATGAGAGAACGAAGGCCTAAGACCTCCCTGAGATGCCATAAACTGCCCTATAGCTCTGGCCCACTTAGAATATCCTTTTTCCGATTCCTGGGTTCTTCTTCTTTGCCTCTGATCTTCCATCTTCTGAGCGAAAGCTTGTATCCTCGCTATATACATGTCCTTGTTCAGAGCAGCAATGGTACAATCTCTAACCAAGTATGGTTCCAATCTATCCATATAGTGATGAACTCTGTCATCCATAGTATCTACCACATTAGAAGTATATCAAGACAAGGAGTTAAATCGAAGACTATACTCCCTTACACTCATATTACCCTGACGAAGATTTAAGAATTGATCTGCACAGGCCTGACGAGTCTCAAATGGAAGATAATGATCAATAAATGCATCTTTGAACTCTCCCCACGTAGTTGGAGGTGCATCAATACCCCTAGATTGTTTCCAATCCTCGTACCACAATATAGCCTCTCCTTGCAGTTTATATGCTGCTAGCTCAACCATCTCTTTACTGGATATGTGCATAACATCTAGAGCCCTTTGGGTTTGATCGACAAAGTCCTGCGGGTCTTCGTTAATATCTGATCCGGTAAAAGTAGGAGGATCCAGTTTCAAAAGATCCTGTGTCCGAAGGCTAGCTGCTCGTACCAGTAGAACCCATGGTAGGAATAGCTTGCCCTTGAACTTGACCAGCAACTATACGCGTCAGAAGTTGTACTGCATCCCTCAAATCTCGATCAACAGCATTAATAGATGGCCCTTCTGGAGGAGAAGAAGCTCCTGATATATGCTCAGCTTGAGACTCAATTTGTTCAGCTTATGCCGGTGGTGACTTACTAGTACCTTCTCCGGCCACTACATTCACTCGCTTCCACTTATTCTTTCTCCTTATAACCGGCATCGTTACTATAATAAATAAAAAAAAAACAATTGGATTAAGAGATCGATTATGACTTTATCTCTAATATGGGCTCTATTGCACGATCTAAGAAATGGAGAGTGGAAACAATCACTAAATGTCCAATAGCCTCCTGTTTATAGATGTGGTGCACAACACACCGATAAACGAGATTCTACGTAGACACGGCTTTGTAGACTCACTAGGACGAACTTCTCTGATACCACTTCTGTCATACCCCAAATCCCATTAGAGCGGACTGGCACCCGTAGCCGAGGAGGCCCGGGAGAACCCGTTCATAACCTATACTTTCACATTTACATTACTTATGAAATTAGAAATTTGGGCAGCACTTCGTTGTAAATAGAAGAAAACAGTACCTGTATCAGCCCAGCAGACACGCACAAATATATATATATAAAAACAGTAATTGGCCGTCAGAGCCATCATGTCTATCAACCAAACACTCCTATGGCTGTACAATATGTCTACAAAAGCCTCTACATACATACACAACTGAGTTAGGGTCGGGACAAACTCCCGCCCACAAAAGACTTTTATACAAATACCAAAAATACATATAGAAACGACTTGGGATGCCCCGAAACAACTGGAGCTCACCACTAACAACAGAATGTCCTGGCTCTTACTGCGGAGGTGTACGACCTGAAGTACCTATTCCTGCAGGCATGAATACAGTTCCCCCGTGAGGGACGTCAGTACGGAAATATGTACTGAGTATGTAAGGCAGTGAGTATCAAGATGAGATACAAAAGATCAACAGAACCCAGATTCCAGTGAATAAACAGTATGAGTAGACCATACTTAAAAGAGCTGATGGGATACCTGCACATTACTTTCATATCATTACTTCCCGTAATCCTTATCAATACATATCATATGTCATACAATGGCCAACTGGTCAGTGGTACTAATACAATACATCAGGGACCACCCCTGGAATAACATATATACATAAACTTTATAATACAATGGCCAACTGATCAGTGGTACTAATACAATACATCATATCATCAATTTAAAATACAGACATTACATTTCTTAACTCAATTAATCTTTGAGATTGGTTACTTTGTGGTCACACCTTATGGAACTTGAAACCATGATACCTCAATAGGAAAAACATGTAAATAGGTAATCAATATCATGAAAATGAAGTAGAGAATCATGGATACCTCATTAAACCATTTCGGAGTCAACAATAGTATATGGGTATTTTTTTTAACTAGCCGGACATCTTAAAAGTGAAAACAAGTTCAATTGGTGGTGTCGAAGTTCATATGATGTTATTATGTGTCATGTGTCGTAGGACAATGTTGGAAGCTTACTTGTGAGTGCCATGGGTCATTACTCATGACAAAGATTAGATAGAGTATGTCTTACATACCTTGATATAACCACTTCAATACAAGTCCAACTTGACTTCCCGTACTCTTCGAACACTTATCTACAATAAGTCATTTGTGGCAAACTAGTATTAGCAACCAAACCTTACCATTTAGGTATTAACTTCACCAAATAATGTCTAGGAAGTAATCCTTTAACTCATCAATAAGAGTGCTACATACATCCTCTTATACTCTTATTACATTCACATATCATGCATTTTCATGAAATATCCCTCAACATCACTCTTAGCCTTTATTTCCCTTCTTAATCACCATCCAATACCAACATGATCACTAGGCATACATAACCACTAATATAATGATATATCACCACAATTCATCCTCCATAATTCAATACAACAACTTCCATAATTTACTACTAACAATTTATACAAAACAATTCATAACTATGTTTCTGGTTATCTTCCAACATCAAGACAATACTCATAATCCTTTGTCAATACTTATTCATGGATAAGGATCAAGAATAAACAATATTCATACCTTAACAATGAACTCTTGCATTTAGAATCCTCCTTACATAACCATGGGGTGCTTCTCGAAGCTTTCGAGATGGTGAACACAACTACGGAACCAATTCCAATTTTCCACGGTTGAATTACAAAATATTTGAAGTTGAAATTAGGCTAGGGTTTCACCTTCTCTTAATAATTGGATGATATATGATATATATGAGGCTAAGTGTAGGTTTATAAAGATCCATTTTCGTCCAAGAGGTAATAGAAAACGACCATTTTGCTCTAAAAATTTAAATAAATCCGAATCTGTCCCCAGTGGACAGTTTTGACAGGCTGAAGTAAATCGATCATAACTCTTTGATCCGGTATCGGATTTGGGTGAAACCAATTGCATTGGAAAGATAATTCAAAGGGATTTCATTTTCATATAGGGTATACCACCAGTTCTTCCTATACAAGGATTTATGGTCGTGTAAAGTTGACCCGAAAATCTGTCCCACAATTCTGGTTTTTTTTTTGTTAGGATGTAGTAAAACGGGTATAGATCCTTACTCAGACATTGGATTTGGATGAAACCAATTTCATCGGAAAGAAGACTCTCGGATATTTTCGTCAATATATAGCGGCTCACACAGTTCTTTTTGTACAAGGAGTTATGATCGTCTAAATTGATCCAAAAAAATAATTGCCTAGCTGCAGTAATTTTCCTGCAGATTTACTGTTCACAGGCTCCCCGGCCACCGATTTGAAATTTCGAATGTGCTCGCTTATATGAAATACTCCTCTGTTTTGGGCAAACTTTATATCGTTGGAAAGCTTATTCCAATACGTACACATACAACTATTGACGGGGTACTTCCGAACACCATAAACTTAATTTGACCCATACGCAAGCCTTTAGGACTCCATATAATCGCGATAAGTGTACGAAAAAATTTACGGGGTGTTACACAAATAATTAGTTTTACTTGATGTCCGAATGCAAGACATGCTGGAACGATGAGGTAACTTATTCTAACTATTATCCATATCATAAGTTCTTTTGCTGATACTTAATATTCAATAATAGCATAACATAGCATACATTAAAACACATGTATAATAATATATTATACATATTAACCATTGTATGATAACATATCATACATGCAGTATTTTCCATTATCATTTCTTCAACTTTAACCAACATGTCATGTATAATAGCTGTATATCATACAACTTTAACCAACATGTCGAAGCTACTGATTTCTTTGATTCGTTTTAACTATTTTACCCTGCTTTTACTTATAGCATTTAGATGTGATCCTCTCCCACTTGATAAAGAAATCAAAGATACAGTTGGGTGATAATTATAGATATACAACGACAAACTGCTTCTTTAAAACATATGTTGAGAAGACACATACTCGCTATTATCCAGCGGAACTGGCAGTTGACCTATCCACGCAATAAGACTATGCAGAATCAATTGTGGAGGCTAAGAATGAAGATGCTATTGCTAATATAATTCAGGGATTCTATATGCCTACTGGATTACTATGGTATATGGTTGATGAGGTATATGTTCCAATTAACTGCGGTAAAGAATTTCATTGGGTATTGGCGGTGATTGTTTTGAAGGAAAGATTAATACGTGTGTATGACTCACTTTCAAGTAAAAGGAAAAAAGAACTTCCAATTGAAATACAAAAGCTTGCAGTTATGCTTCCAACTTACTTGTCAGACAATGAATTTTATGATAAGACTGAGCGAACTGACTGGCCATCACTTGAAGCTTACAAAGGGAAGATTACTCAACAAACTGGTTTTGTAAATGAAATACCATTTGATGTTCACTATGTGCAAAATATCCCACAATAAGCGTTTGATAGTTTGTAAGTAAATTACAGTTTATTTTTCATGTATAATAATGTTAGAATTGATTTACTGATTATTATTATTATTATTATTATTTGAATTCAGGGACTGTGGCATATTTGTGTGTGCCTATGCAGAAATATTAAGCGAAGGTCTACAAGTTCATTTATGTGAGTTTGATTCTGCATGTCAACGTGCACGCTATGCTTCCTTACTGTGGCATTACGGAGTGAAAAAAGCAAATGAAGGGTACACGAGTGATAATGGAGATCCTCCTCGACCAAGAAAAAGTGTTATCGAAGAAATTGAAGCAAATACAATTGTTACTTTAGAGTAGCAATGTTTTCTAATTGTTGGCATTGAAAGAACTATTTCTTATTTTTGGTGTTTAATGTTACACATTTTCAGTAATACTTTCTTATGGTTAATGAACATTTTATGTATGTCTTTTTTTTTTTTCGAAACAATTGATTAACAGTTTCTTACACAATACTGTTATGATACAAAGTGTTTCTTAGTCGAAATTGAGTTTGCCTTATATTCTTTTTCTTACGATGTGTACAAACAAAAAATAAAAATATATTGCCATTGCATCTGAACACATAATATTTTTACTGTAACGTAAATTTTCTTTTCAGGTAAAACTACATTACACTAATTATTAATACGTTAAATATATGTTACACATTACATATAGTTTCCTATTGTCACACTTTATATTTTCTTAAACAAAATTTTCAAACATAGTTTACCAGAATCACTTTTATAAATTATTACACAATTTCATACAATGATACAAATGTATAATCTAATTTATACATTCTTAAATGACCAAAACCATTCTTTATATAAACGTATAACGTGTAACAATTAATATTGAATAGAATGACAATTTTTTCTGTGAAAGATAATACACCAGCACAACGTATAACGCTAAATCATACATTTCTTATTCAGTAAATACTAATGTATAACAGTTCATACAGATTATGTTTCAACTATTTTTTAAGCGAATGTTATATTTCCCGGTCAACATAACACATATACCTATCAGTTGGAAATTACAGTGATATGGTTATGAAATATGATAAACAAAAAATTACACAATCTGTTCAAAATACTATTAAATATTAAATAAACAAGTGAAACTCAAATAGCAACCAAAAAACTTAAAATTAATTATTCCAGCATTCCAAAGAAATCTAATTAAACTGATTATACTACTAAAAACAAACAAACCATCAACATGTAGAAAAAAATATTATCTTCATCATGATTCCTTTGGAAAGAAACCACAAGTCCTACGATTGTGACCAGCTCTTCCGCATTTATCTCAGCGGTTTGAATTTGAAGACAATGATTCACTAGATTTCAGATGACTTCCTTTTTTGGCCTTCCAGGAGGTCTTCGATATTTGGACGGCAAAAATTCTTCATCATCAACAAAACATGAAACATTCCAATCCTTCTTGCCTGGCATTGGAACTATCGGGAGTAATATCGGGAGTTCATATGTCTTCACTATGGTTTGTGGCCTGTACAATTCAGCGCAATAACGACCATAATTCTTTACATCCACATTTTTCCTTTTTAATACGACAATTCTATGTGGACAAGGTATTTCATCAATTTGATATCAACCATAATTGCAGGTGCCATGCTCAATATCTACAATGTACCTCCATCCTGAATCATAAACACAATAAAGATAACTCCCTGCTGGTTTAGCCTGTTACCAAAAGGCATAACATGTTTCAGATGGAAAAATATTAATATACACTTAATGTAAAACAAATTTTCTGTTCCATAATTATTTTAACACATACTATCATCCACAAAGCTTTAACACCATTATGAGTTAGAATTTCTTCAAATCTTCTGACAAGAGTTGTATTTGTGTACGATGCAATTTCGTTGTTCTTACAATTCCATGCAGCAAATAAGATTGTAACTTCTTCTAGGAAACCTAGAATAGGAAGTTTTCTAGCCTCAACCAAACAACCATTAATACATTTGGCTATATTTGAAGTCATCATTCTACCTCTATTTACTGGTGAGTGACACCTAGCCCATTTTTCATACCCAGCTTCCTCCAGATATTCCTTAACTCTTTGATCAACCTTGGCAACCTTTGACATAATATATTCAAAATCTTCTTTTTTATAAGATTTAGCCGTGGAATAATAAAGGTCACTAAGTCTATCTTTGCTTTTCCTAAAATGGGTGCAAACGTTTTTCCATAAATGCCCTATACATGCTAGATGAGGGACATTAGGATAAACAATGCTTACACCTTTTATGATACTTTCATTTCTGTCTGAAACAACACACATGTTGTCTCTTTCACCAAATGTCTCTCTAAACTTTTGAAAAATATCAAATCCACGCGTTGTCATTCTCCGAATCAACAACACCGTAAGCTAATAGCAGAATACAACCTACATATAAATTAAAAAAGTCAAATCATTTAAAAAAAATATATAGAAAATAACAAAAATTTACCTGCACAAAAATTTAACAATGTATAAGATAAAATAATATATAGTAAATAACAAAACAAAAAAAAGTACAACACAAAAAAAAATTAAACGCCTATTACCTGCACCATCTAATGTGCTTGCCGATACAAATGTTCCTTCATATGGACCATTTAAATGTGCCTCATCAAAATAACAACAGGTCTATAAAATTCAAAACCCCTAATCATCGGACACAATGCAATAAACAAGTATTTAAACTCGTTATGTACTGTCTTATGCATCAGAATGTGCGATTGGGGATACACTTGGTTCAACATATATATATAATGGGGCATTTTTCTATATCCATCTGCTGGTCCACCTCTAAGCATCGCAATCGCCTTCTCTTTTGTACGCCATGCTTTCATGTAGTTAATGTCAACTCCGTAAATAACTTTCATCTCTTTTTTAATGTCTGTGGGTGTGTGTATTCTTTTGTGATTGATTAATTTTGGAGCAGTAAATTCACTCACAAAATTACTCATCGCAACCACATTATTCAGCACTCGGTCCTTAAGACTGCAACTATGCTCCGAAATAAATGTTTTAATCACAAACAATTCTGATTCATTGATACAAAAGGCTTTCATGACCCACTGGCAATCTTCGTTACGAAAAAGGAGTACATAGCTTCATCAAAATCTAAAAACTTAGTCATTGTATTAACTAAAAGTATTATTCTAGCGAATAGAAAGAAAATAAATATATTCCAGCAACTGTCCAGTAATATTATACTCATCTCTGAATGTATAATATAAATTATACATTCATTTTTTAAATAACAATAAATAAATAATACAACACATTAATCAAAGAATTAATTTCATAAAATATGTATTCATGTTATCAGTACATATCTGTAACAACTCATAAAAATTTAATCAATGTATAAAACAAAAATATTAAAACATAACATATTAATAACAAAAAAACAGTAACTTTCAATGCTACAGTTATATTATACATATCTCTGAATGTATAATTTAAATTATACATTCAAAATTTTTAATTAAAAAATCAGTAACAACAGACAAACGAGTTCGCAATCTATTAAACCAATGCATCATATATTTCTTCACCTGGCACGAGTTAATTATACATTAACCAATACATAACAAATCACATTATATATTTGTATGATAGCATTACATATCAACATTTCAAAAAAATACACAACATAAATTTCTTAACATAAAAAAATCAATATGTTATAACATCTGGAGATACAAATGATATCATACCTTTTTTTGTTGGATCGTTTCTCTTTTGTGTTGAATCCATTCGCTATTGCGTGTCTTGACATTACTGAAACAAGAGTTTCCTTATCCTTGCATATTTGACTCACCATTATTTCAGTATTCTTGCAATCAGTAATGAAGTTTTTAATTTCCATTTCAGGCACATATAGAGCATACTGATTATCCGTTTCAACAACTATTAACGCAACTAAATCATATTCAGTACCCTCGATACACATTAAGGAACCAGTAGCTTTATCAAACTCTATTTCACTATTGGCTTTATCGCAACTTGAAATACAAAGCGAAAAATTAACCAAACCAGCAAGTTGTTTCTTTAACTCAACGTAAACCCTCACTCCATTGTCGTTTCTTATTACAATTGGAGAAGAGTTTCCTTCAACCACATATTTCACTTTAATTTTTTTTCGTACTTCGTCTATATCCAACTCCATGGTGATAGTAGAAATCAATTTCAAGAAAGTAATACTTTCCGAAACAATTATTGCGTCACTTTTGTATGACTTATAACTAGTTTCTGACTCTCAAATTTCAGAATGCCGCAACAATATTGGGATATTCATGATGCTTTTTTAATTTTTGAAGAACATATGTAGAAGTATTTTGTTGCTTTATGGGATTTTTTTTGAAGAATTTTTTTGCAGCAATAGAACTTTTTTCGTTTCCAGATCATCAATCAAATAAATCAGAAAATAAAATTTGACTTGTATAATTATTTTTTTTGAAATTCAAATTTCAGTTACTAGTTTTATTCATATATGCGTTAAAAATATCTAATTATTGTCGTTAATTAAGGAACAGTGATATAATTAAGGATATCAATTTCCTTAAATTTAGGAATAACAGTTTCATTATACATTCCACCAATGTATAATGTGTTGACGATTGTATGAGTATATTTGCCAAAATTCGAGAGTGAAAAATAAGAGGGGATTTTGTGTAATTACTTTATTAAGCTAGGGGATTTATGTTGTTTATACTATTATGAAAATATTGAGGGTGTTGGTCCCATTTTCATTTACAAATTTTATTAGAATAATTTTCTTGAAAAAACAACATAAATATACACCTTAACTTATCATATTTACACAAATTTTCACCTTCCACAAAGTAATTACCAAAATTTCAACAAATTATATATCCTCAGCGATGTATTGAGAGCTAATCATGTATCTTTACATAATACCATTTCCAAGAAAATACATAATTAGTTGATTTAGAAGAAGAGTGGAAAATTTGAATTTGGATGAAGATTTTGAAAAAAAGCCCTCCATTTAAAGGCAGTGACCAGATCTAAAAAAATTTCTGAAGAACTTAAGTTGCTACTTCAAAATATCACTGATAAAATCTTTGAGAAACTCCTCCTAAATTTCAGAAGCTGATGAGACTTGTTTAGAAAACTTGAAAGATATGAGAAATGGGAACCGTGAAGAATTATATAGAAAGATATATAGATAATTACCGATGCCTAGTGAATATAATGTCTCTCCTATGTACTTTGCTATGAAAAAGAAAGAATTATTTCCCATCCACAAGATTAAATTGATCTGAAAAAATACTTCATGGAAAATGTCTAGCATGATAACATGAAATTTAAAATTGTTACACCAATAAGATAATAATTTGTTGTCTCAATCTTTTAATTCTACAATGGCGCGCGCGCACACGCGCACGCACACACACGCATACGCGCGTTCGCAGAAACTCTCTCTCTCTCTCACACAGACATATATATATTTATGCCCTCTAAGGTTGCACCCAAGTTTCTGTTGCACACCCCTTAATCTTTACATTGCCTCAATTTGTGATGTTTGGCTACAGGAGGTTACACTTTTCGTTGTATTTGAGTTATTACAAGTTTTATGATACTCTCCGTATGTCTTACAATAGTTATAGTCGTTTACTAAATTAATGAACCTAGGGGACTGAGCTGTCAATTACGACTAGAGATTTATGATCATTAGAACAGGCTTATGAACAATGATTTTCTTTATAATGTACAATCATGTAACAAGTTCATTATTACAAATAGTTTTGAACTCAAATACAATTACTTTCCTTCAACAAATAAAACCCAATTTTCTGTGGAAGTTCATGTTACCTAAGCCCAAAATTCCTAATCCAAACACAGGCCGGTCCAACCTGGACTTGGTCATTTTCCTTCCTAAACAACATAAATTTCACCACTTTAGGAGATAATTACTCATCTTACCTCTTTTCATTATTACTAATAATTCTTTAATAATTTTACATGGATACATCACTGTCGTACAGTATTCATTGTGACTCCGATATATTGCCATACTATGATATGAACAACGACTAGCTAGGTAAAAAAAAAAGCTCTCTACCTAGTACCAAGAAATCCTTAAAACCAATTCGTTGCCGCCGGCCAGTATAGCCACCACCTTTAGTGGGAGTAGCCCATAGGAAGAATTTTCACCCTTACTCACCAAAGACACAACCAAACTGGTAGAACCACAATAATCAGAATCATAGACGCCAAAATATGCAAACCTACTTAAACCTAATTATTTGAACACGAATACCCCGAAAGTTCCTCTCAAATGAATGATTATGTTTCATGGGGAACAAAATATTACTCAAAATTATCAGAAGTTTGAAATCTCATTATGTAGGAGAATCTTCAATCACCATATATAGGTAAATTTTCATAGGAAAAGTCGAATATTAAAGAATTGAGGAAATCCATTCCATGAGAATGTGAGATAAAAACAGAATGCACGATTGAAGTTCTGGATACCAGATATATTCTAATTAGATTATAGAAATTAGAGGACTATGGACAATTGTTATCTACGACGGCCTATTATGTCATAGAAAAGGAGATGTAGTAGCAGATGCTTACTTTAAAGTGGGATCCATAATTTGAACCGAATGTGAAAACAACTATAATGTTGCATGAATACTGATGTCCGACTTACTTACTATTTTTTTGGTCAAAGAAACAATATTGTTAATTACTTCAGCAGTAAGGAGACCTTTGATGATGCATATGGGGACTAAAAACCAAACAAGACTAATCTATGCAAAAGTAAAAATTTAAGTAGATTCGATAACTAAATTACGACAAAGGGTGAGGATAAATGAAGAAGATGATATAGCTGAAAAAATTAAGCCAAAGAGGATCCAAATTCAATATGACTATATGCCTAAATAAGTCATGATGAAAGTTTTGCTAATAGAGAAGTCTGGGAACTCATAGAAATACGAAGGTTCAAAGGGTTTATCTGAGGAGCATGGCAAAGCGGAGATACTGTGTTTTGTTTTAGAGTCACTCTTAATAATTTGAGTATGGGTCATTGATGCAGCAATTCAATGACATATAATAATGGTTGGAAGCAAGATTAAATGTGACGAGGGAAAGAGCGATTGCCGCAAAAGCTAAAGCGACAAACTATCCACCGTGTTTTTGAACTCACAAGTTTTCTTTGTATGAAATACTAACACATGTTACCTTCAAATCGAGGAATTCAAAACCTAAAATCAAAGACTGTCATTTCTCACATCTACAATAGCAAGGTGGCAATGTTGCTGCACAGGTTTGGTAATCAAAATCATGGTAAAACTCATAAGTCAATACCTCTAGGAGACACACTTCTTTATCCGGATAATTCAGGTTCATTTATTAGCTGATGAACTTCTTAATTGAACTTTCACTCCTAGAAGTCGCATTTTCTAGTTGAGTCCTTCCATTTAATCTTCAGGAGACACATATCCTTGTTTGGGTGAATCAAGCGGCATTTGTAAGGAGATGCATTTTCTTGAGTAATTCAAGTGACATTTGTAAAAAGACACATTTCCTTGTCTGAATAATTTTAGTGTTATTTGTAAGGAGACACATTTTCTTATTTGGATAGTTCAAAAGGCATATGTAAAGAGATACATTTCTTTATTCGGGTAATTCAAGCGGCATTTATAAGGAGATGTATTTACTTTGGTAATTGAAGTGCCATTTATAAGGAGACGTATTTCCTTGTCAAGATAATTTAAGTGGAATTTGTAAGGAGACACATTTTCTGTCATACCCCAAATCCCATTGGAGCGGACTGGCACCCGTAGCTGAGGAGGCCCGGTAGAACCCGTTCATAACCTATACTTTCACATTTACATTACTTATGAAAATTAGAAATTTGGGCAGCACTTCGTTGTAAATAGAAGAAAACAGTACCTGAATCAGCCCAGCAGACACGCATAAATATATATATATATAAACAGTAATTGGCCGTCAGAGCCATCATGTCTATCAACCAAACACTCCTATGGTTGTACAATATGTCTACAAAAGCCTCTACATAGATACACAACTGAGTTAGGGTCGGGACAAACTCCCGCCCACAATAGACTTTTATACAAATACCAAAAATACATATAGAAACGACTTGGGATGCCCCGAAACAACTGGAGCTCACCACTAACAACAGAATGTCCTGGCCCTTACTGCGGAGGTGTACGACCTGAAGTACCTGTTCCTGCAGGCATGAATACGGGTCCCCCGTGAGGGACGTCAGTACGGAAATATGTACTGAGTATGTAAGGCAGTGAGTATCAAGATGAGACACAAAAGATCAATAGAACCCAGATACCAGTGAATAAACAGTATGAGTAGACCACACTTAAAAGAGCTGATGGGATACCTGCACATTACTTTCATATCATTACTTCCCGTAATCCTTATCAATACATAACATACGTTATACAATGGCCAACTGATTAGTGGTACTAATACAATACATCAGGGACCACCCCTGGAATAGCATATATACATAACCTTTATAATACAATGGCCAACTGATCAGTGGTACTAATACAATACATCATATTATCAATTTAAAATACAGACATTCCATTTCTTAGTTCAATTAATCTTTGAGATTGGTTACTTTGTGGTCACACCTTATGGAACTTGAAACCATGATACCTCAATAGGAAAACATGTAAATAGGTAATCAATATCATGAAAATAAAGTAGAGAATCATGTATACCTCATTAAACCATTTCGGAGTCAACAATAGTATATGGACATTTTTTTGACTAGCCGGACATCTTAAAAGTGAAAACAAGTTCAATTGGTAGTGTCGAAGATCATATGATGTTATTATGTGTCATATGTCGTAGGAAAATGTTGGAAGCTTACTTGAGAGTGCCATGGGTCATTATTCATGCCAAAGATTAGATAGAGTATGTCATACATACCTTGATATAACCACTTCAATACAAGTCCAACTTGACTTCCCGTACTCTTCGAACACTTATCTACAATAAGTCATTTGTGGCAAACTAGTATTAGCAACCAAACCTTACCATTTAGGTATTAACTTCACCAAATAATATCTAGGAAGTAATCCTTTAACTCATCAATAAGAGTGCTACATACATTCTCTTATACTCTTATTGCATTCACATATCATGCATTTTCATGAAATATCCCTCAACATCACTCTTAGCCTTTATTTCCCTTCTTAATCACCATCCAATACCAACATGATCACTAGGCATACATAACCACTAATATAATGATATATCACCACAATTCATCCTCCATAATCCAATACAACAACTTCCATAATTTACTACTAACAATTTATACAAAACAATTCATAACTATGTTTCTAGTTATTTTCCAACATCAAGACAATACTCATAATCCTTTATCAATACTTATTCATGGATAAGAATCAAGAATAAACAATATTCATACCTTAACAATGAACTCTTGTATTTAGAATCCTCCTTACATAACCATGGGGTGCTTCTCGAAGCTTTCGAGATGGTGAACACAACTACGGAACCAATTCGAATTTTCTACGGTTGAATCACAAAATATTTGAAGTTGAAATTAGGCTAGGGTTTCACCTTATCTTAATAATTGGATGGTATATGATATATATGAGGCTAAGTGTAGGTTTATAAAGACCCATTTTCGTCCAAGAGGTAATAGAAAATGACCATTTTGCCCTAAAAATTTAAATAAATCTGAATCTGTCCCCAGTGGACAGTTTTGACAGGCTAAAGTAAATCGATCATAACTCTTTTCTGCGGTATTGGATTTGGGTGAAACCAATTGAATTAGAAATATAATTCAAAGGGATTTCATTTTCATATAAAGTATACCACCCAGTTCTTCCTGTACAAGGAGTTATGGTGGTTTAAACCAATTTCATCGGAAAGAAGACTCTCTGATATTTTCGTTGATATATAGCAGCTCACACAGTTCTTTTTGTACAAGGAGTTATGATCGTCTAAAGTTGATCCAAAAAAATAATTGCCTAGCTGCAGTAATTTTCCTGCAGATTTACTGTTCACAGGCTTCCCGGCCACCGTTTTGAAATTTCGAATGTGCTCCCTTATATGAAATACTCCTCTGTTTTGGGGAAAATTTATATCGTTGGAAAGATTATTCCAATACCTACACATACAACTATTGATGGGATACTTCCGAACACCATAAACTTAATTTAACCCATACGCAAGCCTTTAGGACTCCATATAATTGCGATAAGTGTACAAAAAAATTTACGGGGTGTTACATTCTCCCCCCCTTAAGAACATTCGTCCTAGAATGTTAGCATAGTTACTCAATTAAGACATGTCCAAGCTTACAATTAACATATTCATCATCATAACATACTTGCATAAAAATAAACACTTACTTGTTATTGTTCTTCTTCCGTCTCATGAACTTCCTCCTCATCGTTGAATAGGTAAGGGTACTTAATCTTCATCGCTTCCTCGGCTTCCCATGTGATCTCCTCAACTTGTTGATTCCTCCAAAGTACTTTTATCGATGCTATCTCTTTATTCCTTATCTTTTTAATTTGGCGATCAAGAATAGCAATAGGCATTTCTTTAAAAGTGAGATCTTCTGTAACTTGTACATCTTCCGTAGTAGTGATGTGCGATGGATCTCTGATGTACTTGCGAAGCATCGAAACATGAAATACGGGATGAACTGCTGAGAGCTCTTGAGGTAGCTCTAACTCATAAGCATCTTGTCCAAATCTTTGAATGATCTTGTACGGACCTATGTATCGTGGACTTAACTTTCCTTTCTTGCCAAACCTCATCACTCCTTTCATTGGTGATACTTTCAAGAATACCCAATCGTCGATAGAAAACTTAAGTCCTCTTCTTCTAACATCCGCATAAGATTTGTGTCGACTTTGAGCTATTTCAAGCCGTTGTTGGATCACTTTAACCTTCTCCATTGCTTGATAAACAAGATCCGGTCCAAACCAGACCGCATCACCTGCTTCAAACCATCCTATTGGCGATCTACACTTTCTTCCATACAATGCTTCATATGGTGCCATTTTGATACTTGAATAATAGCTATTATTGTAGGCGAACTCGATAAGAGGTAGGTGATCATCCCAGTTGCCTTTGAAATCTAATACACATGCTCGTAGCATATCTTCAAGTGTCTGGATGGTACGTTCCGCTTGTCCGTCCATTTGAGGATGAAAAACCGTACTTAGATTTACTTGTGTCCCCAAACTCCTTTGAAAAGACTTCCAGAAATTCGCGGTAAATTGGGCTCCTCGATCGGATATAATGGAAATTGGAACTCCATGTAACCGAACGATCTCCTTAATATACAACTTCGCATACTCTTCCGCCGTATAAGTTGTCTTAACTGGTAAGAAGTGCGCAGATTTGGTAAGCCTATCAATGATGACCCATATGGAATCAAACTTTCGATATGTACGAGGCAAACCCGTGATGAAATCCATATTGATCTTGTCCCACTTTCAGACTGGAAGATCTATACATTGCATGTAACCACCGGGTTTCTGGTGTTCTACTTTGACTCTTTGACAATTCGGACATTCAGCTACAAATTCGGCAATATTCTTCTTCATGTCATTCCGCCAATATATTGTTTTCAAATCTTGATATATCTTAGTCAACCCTGGATGGATGGAATAAATGATTCTGACACTGAAGCACTCCTTCTCGCGTAAGCGCAAATGCCTTTGTCGTGCCACTCTGCACATCCTCCTTAAGCTGCAATAAAATTGGATCTGCATACTGCTTCTCTTTCACTTCTGCTATCAATGAAGATTCCGCTGCATTACGTACAATAACCTCTTCATCTGGAGTCTCGAGAAGTCGAACTCCCATATTATCTAGTTGGTGAAGATCCTTAATCATCCCCTGCTTTTCTATAGATACCATTTTAGACTTACGACTCAGTGCATCCGCTACCACATTCGCTTTCCCTGGATGATACAAGATATCAACATCGTAATCTTTCAACAATTCAAGCCATCTCCGTTGCCTCATGTTTAGATCTTTCTGACTGAAGATATATTGCAGGCTCTTATGATCGGTATATATGTCAACATGAACCCCATATAAGTAGTGGCGCCATAACTTCAAAGCAAATACAACTGCAGCTAGATCAAGATCATGTGTGGGATAATTCCTCTCATGTGGTCGCAATTGTCTACAGCCATAGGCTATTACTCTACCATGTTGCATTAATACGCATCCTAAGCCACTTCTTGAATCATCACAGTACACTGCATACCCCTCTGTGCCTTCAGGAAGTACCAATACCGGTGTAGAAGTCAACTTGCTCTTCAGATCTTGGAAACTCTTTTAACAGGCATCATTCCATTGAAACTTGGAGGCTTCATACGTCAACTTAGTCAAGGGTGCAGAAATAGAAGAAAAACCTTCAACAAACCTTCTATAATAACCTGCCAACCCGAGGAAACTATGAATCTCTGTAGGCGTCGTGGGTCTTGGCCAATTCTTCAAAGCCTCAATCTTCTGAGTGTCAACTTTTATGCCTTCACTGGATACAATATGGCCCAAAAATGCCACTGACTTGAGCCAAAACTCACATTTAGAAAACTTTGCATACAGCTTACGATCACGAAGAATCTGCAACGCCTGCCTCAAGTGATTAACATGGTCCTCTTCTGATCTAGAGTAGACCAGAATATAATCTTTGAAAACTATCACGAACACATCTAAAAATGGCTTAAACAGCCTATTCATCAGATCCATAAAAACTGCGGGTGCGTTTGTCAGCCCGAATGACATAACCAGGAATTCATAATGACCATACCGTGTTCGGAAAGCTGTCTTGGGTATATCTTTATCCTTGACTCTCACTTGATGATAGCCTGATCTCAAGTCAATCTTGGAAAAACACTGGGCACCCTGTAACTGGTCAAATAAATCATCAATTCGGGGGAGAGGGTATTTATTCTTGATAGTCACCTTATTCAATTGCCGATAGTCAATACACATCCTCAGCGAACCATCTTTCTTACGCACAAACAATACTGGTGCTCCCCAAGGGGACATACTAGGCCTGATGAATCCCTTCTCTAGCAAGTCTTTCATTTGCTCTTTCAATTCTCGCAACTCTGCTGGTGCCATTCTATAAGGAGGAATTGAGATTGGTTGTGTGTCTGGCAATATATCAATACCAAACTCCACTTCTCGTTCAGGAGGTAAACTGTAACACCCCGTAAATTTTTTCGTACACTTATCGCGATTGTATGGAGTCCTAAAGGCTTGCGTATGGGTTAAATTAAGTGTATGGTGTTAGGAAGTATCCCGTCAATAGTTGTATGTGTAGGTATTGGAATAAGCTTTCCAACGATATAAAGTTTGCCCAAAATAGAGGAGTATTTCATATAAGCGAGCACATTCGAAATTTCAAATCGGTGGCCGGGAAGCCTGTGAACAGTAAATCTGCAGGAAAATTACTGCAGCTAGGCAATCCAACTTTAGACGATCATAACTCCTTGTACAAAAATAACTGTGTGAGATGTTATATATCGACGAAAAGCTCCGAGAGTCTTATTTCCGATGAAATTGGTTTCATCCATATCCAATGTCTAAGTAAGGATCTATACCCGTTTTACTACAGCCTATAAAAAAAAAAAACAGAATTGTGGGACAGATTTTTGGGTCAACTTTGAACGACCATAGCTCCTTGTAAAGGAAGAACTGGGTGGTATACTCTATATGAAAATGAAAGCCCTTTGAATTATATTTCCAATGCAATTGGTTTCACCCAAATGAGATACCGGAGCAAAGAGTTATGATCGATTTACTTCAGCCTGTCAAAACTGTCCACTGGGGACAGATTCGGGATTTATTTAAATCTTTAGGGCAAAATGGTCATTTTCTATTACCTCTTGGACGAAAATTGGTCTTTATAAACCTGAACTTAGCCTCATATATCAGATATCATCCAATTATTAAGAGAAGGACCCTAGCCTAATTTCAACTTCAAATATTTTGTGATTCAACCGTAGAAAATTCGAATTGGTTCCGTAGTTGTGTTCACCATCTCGAAAGCTTCGAGAATCACCCCTTGATTATTTAAGGAGGATTATAAATACAAGAGTTCATTGTTAAGGTATGAATATTGTTTATTCTTGATTCTTATCCATGAATAAGTATTGATAAAGGATTATGAGTATTGTCTTGATGTTGGAAGATAACTAGAAACATAGTTATGAATTGTTGTGTATAAATTGTTAGTAGTAAATTATGGAAGTTGTTGTATTGGATTATGGAGGATGAATTGTGGTGATATATCATTATATTAGTGGTTATGTATGCCTAGTGATCATGTTGGTATTGGATGGTGATTAAGAAGGGAAATAAAGGCTAAGAGTGATGTTGAGGGATATTTCATGAAAATGCATGATATGTGAATGTAATAAGAGTATAAGAGGATGTATGTAGTACTCTTATTGATGAGCCAAAGGATTACTTCCTAGACATTATTTGGTGAAGTTAATACCTAAATGGTAAGGTTTGGTTGCTAATACTAGTTTGCCACAAATGACTTATTGTAGATAAGTGTTCGAAGAGTACGGGAAGTCACTTGTATTGAAGTGGTTATATCAAGGTATGTAAGACATACTCTATCTAATCTTTGGCATGAATAATGACCCATGGCACTCTCAAGTAAGCTTCCAACATTGTCCTACGACTCATGACACATAATAACATCATATGATCTTCGACACTACCAATTGAACTTGTTTTCACTTTTAAGATGTCTGGCTAGTCAAAAAAATGTCCATATACTATTGTTGACTCCGAAATGGTTTAATGAGGTATCCATGATTCTCTGCTTCATTTTCATGATATTGATTACCTACTTACATGTTTTTCCTATTGAGGTATCATGGTTTCAAGTTCCATAAAGTGTGACCACAAAGTAACCAATCTCAAAGATTAATTGAATTAAGAAATGGAATGTCTGTATTTTAAATTGATGATATGATGTATTGTATTAGTACCACTGGTCAGTTGGCCATTGTATTATAAAGATTATGTATATACGCTATTCCAGGGGTGGTCCCTGATGTATTGTATTAGTACCACTGATCAGTTGGCCATTGTATGACATATGTTATGTATTGATAAGGATTACGGGAAGTAATGATATGAACGTAATGTGCAGGTATCCCATCAGTTCTTTTAAGTGTGGTCTACTCATCCTGTTTATTCACTGGTATCTGGGTTCTGTTGATCTTTTGTATCTCATCTTGATACTCACTGCCTTACATACTCAGTACATATTTCCGTACTGACGTCCCTCACGGGGGACCTGTATTCATGCCTAAAGGAATAGGTAATTCAGGTCGTACACCTCCGCAGTAAGAGCCATGACATTCTGTTGTTAGTGGTGAGCTCCAGTTGTTTGGAGGCATCCCATGTCGTCTCTAGATGTACTTTTGGTATTTGTATAAAAGTCTTTTGTGGGCGGGAGTTTGTCCTGACCCCAACTCAGTTGTGTATCTATGTAGAGGATTTTGTAGACATATTGTACAGCCATAGGAGTGTTTGGTTGACAGACGTGATGGCTCTGACGGCCAATTAATGTTCATATATATTTTTATGCGTGTCTACTGGGCTGATACAGGTACTGTTTTCTTCTATTTACAACGAAGTGCTGCCCAAATTTCTAATTTTCATAAGTAATGTAAATGTGAAAGTATAGGTTATGAACGGGTTCTCCCGGGCCTCCTCGGCTACGGGTGCCAGTCCGCTCCAATGGGATTTGGGGTATGACAGAAGTGGTATCAGAGAAGTTCGTCCTAGTGAGTCTACAAAGCCGTGTCTACGTAGAATCTCGTTTATCGGTGTGTTGTGCACCACATCTATAAACAGGAGGCTATTGGACATTTAGGGATTGTTTCCACTCTCCATTTCTTAGATCGTGCAATAGATCCCATATTAGAGATAAAGTCATAATCAATCTCTTAATCCAATTGTTTCTTTGTTATTTATTATAGTGACGATGCCGGTTACAAGGAGAAAGAATAAGTGAAAGCGAGTAGATGTAGTGGCCGGAGAAGGTACTAGTAAGTCACCACCGGCACAAGCTGAACAAAGTGAGTCTCAAGCTGAGCTTATATCAGGCGCTTCTTCTCCTTCGGAAGGGCCGTCTATTAATGCTGTTGATCGAGATTTGAGGGATGCAGTACAACTTCTGACGCGTATAGTTGCCGGTCAAGTTCAAGGGCAAGCTATTCCTACCACGGGTTCTAGTGGTACGGTAAGCCAGGGCATATGGCTAGAAATTGCCCACACAGGACCACAGGTGGTATAACACGACCTACCGGATCAGCTGTTGCGTCATCTTCGGTGCCTCCTTTGAGTAGGGGTGCACAACCTATGGGTCACGGTAGAGGTGATAGAGGAGCAGCTAGTGCTAGCGGAGCTCAGAACCGTGTTTATGCCCTAGCAGATCGGTAGAATTTAGAGGCTTCTCCAGACGTGGTTACAGGTACGTTGTCCATCTTTGCATTTGATGTGTATGCCTTAATTGATCCTGGTTCTACATTATCGTATGCTACTCCTTTGGTTGCGGAAAGGTTTGGAAGAACACCCGAATTATTAGCCAAGCCATTTGAAGTATCAACACCAGTGGGGGAATCTCTTATAGCTAGGAATGTTTATCGAAATTATGTTGTGAATATTTGTGGTCGTGATACGATGGCCGATCTTGTTGAGTTAGAAATGGTAGATTTTGATGTTATTATGGGCATGGATTGGTTAGCGTCTTGTTATGCTATAGTAGATTGCTGTTCTAAGAAGGTATATTTCCATTTCCCAAATGAGGCAGTCCTTGAATGGAAGGGTAATGTTGGTGCGCCGAGAGGTAGATTTATTTCTTACTTTAAGGCAAGAAAAATGATTTCCAAGGGGTACATATACCATCTGGTTAGAGTAAGGGATACAGAGGCAGATCCGCCAACTTTTCAGACCGTTCCGGTTGTGAATGAATGTCCTGATGTATTTCCTGAAGAACTACCAGGTTTACCTCCTGAACGAGAAGTGGAGTTTGGTATTGATTTGTTGCCAGACACACCGCCAATCTCAATTCCTCCTTATAGAATGGCACCAGCAGAGTTGCGAGAATTGAAAGAGCAACTGAAAGACTTGCTAGAGAAGGGATTCATCAGGCCTAGTCTGTCCCTTTGGGGAGCACCAGTATTGTTTGTGTGTAAGAAAGATGGTTCGCTGAGGATGTGTATTGACTATCGGCAATTGAATAAGGTGACTATCAAGAATAAATACCCTCTTCCCCGAATTGATGATTTATTTGACCAGTTGCAGGGTGCCCAGTGTTTTTCCAAGATTGACTTGAGATCAGTCTATCATCAAGTGAGAGTCAAGGATAAAGATAGACCCAAGACAGGTTTCCTAACACGGTATGGTCATTATGAATTCCTGGTTATGTCATTCGGGGTGACAAATGCACCCGCAGTTTTTATGGATCTGATGAATAGGTTGTTTAAGCTATTTCTAGATGTGTTTGTGATAGTTTTCATAGATGATATTCTGGTCTACTCTAGATCAGAAGAGGACCATGTTAATCACTTAAGGCAGGCATTGCAGATTCTTCGTGATCGTAAGCTGTATGCGAAGTTTTCTAAATGTGAGTTTTGGCTCAAGTCAGTGGCATTTTTGGGCCATATTGTATCCAGTGAAGGCATAAAAGTTGACACTCAGAAGATTGAGGCTGTGAAGAGTTGGCCAGGACCCACGACGCCTACGAAGATTCGTAGTTTCCTCGGGTTGGCAGGTTATTATAGAAGGTTTGTTGAAGGTTTTTCTTCTATTTCTGCACCCTTGACTAAGTTGACGCATAAAGCCTCCAAGTTTCAATGGAATGATGCCTGTGATAAGAATTTCCAGGATCTGAAGAGCAAGTTGACTTCTACACCGGTATTGGTACTTCTTGAAGGCACAGAAGGTTATACAGTGTACTGTGATGCTTTAAGAATTGGCTTAGGATGCGTACTAATGCAACATGGTAGAGTAATAGCCTATGGCTCTAGACAGTTGAGACCACATGAGAGGAATTATCCCACGCATGATCTTGAGCTAGCTGCAGTTGTATTTGCTTTGAAGATATGGCGCCACTACTTATATGGGGTTCATGTTGACATATATACCGATCATAAGAGTCTGTAATATATCTTCAGTCAGAAAGATCTAAACTTGAGGCAGCGGAGATGGCTTGAATTGTTGAAAGATTATGATGTTGATATGTTGTATCATCCAGGGAAAGCGAATGTGGTAGCGGATGCACTGAGTCGTAAGTCTAAAATGGCATCTATAGAAAAGCAGGGGATGATTAAGGATCTTCACCAACTAGCTAATTTGGGAGTTCGACTTCTCGAAACTCCAGATGAAGAGGTTATTGTACGTAATGCAGCGGAATCTTCATTGATAGCTGAAGTGAAAGAGAAGCAGTATGCAGATCCAATTTTATTGCAGCTTAAGGAGGATGTGCAGAGTGGCGCGACAAAGGCATTTGAGCTTACGCGAGAAGGAGTGCTTCAGTGTCAGAATCGTTTATGTGTACCTGATGTAGTTGAGCTAACAAAGAGAATTATGACAGAAGCACACTGTTTAAGGTATTCCATCCATCCAGGGTCGACTAAGATGTATCAAGATTTGAAAGCAATATATTGGTGGAATGACATGAAGAAGAATATTGCCGAATTTGTAGCCAAATGTCCGAATTGTCAAAGAGTCAAAGTAGAACACCAGAAACCCGGTGGTTACATGCAATGTATAGATCTTCCAGTCTGGAAGTGGGACAAGTTCAATATGGATTTCATCACGGGTTTGCCTCGTACATATCGAAAGTTTGATTCCATATGGGTGATCATTGATAGGCTTACCAAATCTGCACACTTCTTACCAGTTAAGACAACTTATACAGCGGAAGAGTATGCGAAGTTGTATATTAAGGAGATCGTTCGGTTACATGGAGTTCCAATTTCCATTATATCCGATCGAGGAGCCCAATTTACCGCGAATTTCTGGAAGTCTTTTCAAAGGGGTTTGGGGACACAAGTAAATCTAAGTACGGCTTTTCATCCTCAAATGGACGGACAAGCGGAACGTACCATCCAGACACTTGAAGATATGCTACGAGTATGTGTATTAGATTTCAAAGGCAACTGGGATGATCACCTACCTCTTATCGAGTTTGCCTACAATAATAGCTATCATTCAAGTATCAAAATGGCACCATATGAAGCATTGTGTGGAAGAAAGTGTAGATCGCCAATAGGATGGTTTGAAGCAGGTGATACGGTCTTGTTTGGACCGGATCTTGTTTATCAAGCAATGGAGAAGGTTAAAGTGATCCAACAACGGCTTGCAACAGCTCAAAGTCGACAAAAATCTTATGCGGATGTTAGAAGAAGAGGACTTGAGTTTTCTATCGACGATTGGGTATTCTTGAAAGTATCACCAATGAAAGGAGTGATGAGGTTTGGTAAGAAAGGAAAGTTAAGTCCACGATACATAGGTCCGTACAAGATCATTCAAAGATTTGGACAAGTTGCTTATGAGTTAGAGCTACCTCAAGAGCTCTCAGTAGTTCATCCCGTATTTCATGTTTCGATGCTTCGCAAGTACATCGGAGATCCATCTCACATCACTACTAAGATAAGGAATAAAGAGATAGCATCGGTAAAAGTACTTTGGAGGAAGAACTGGGTGGTATACTCTATATGAAAATGAAAGCCCTTTGAATTATATTTCCAATGCAATTGGTTTCACCCAAATGCGATACCGGAGCAAAGAGTTATGATCGATTTACTTCAGCCTGTCAAAACTGTCCACTGGGGACAGATTCGGGATTTATTTAAATCTTTAGGGCAAAATGGTCATTTTCTATTACCTCTTGGACGAAAATTGGTCTTTATAAACCTGAACTTAGCCTCATATATCAGATATCATCCAATTATTAAGAGAAGGTGAAACCCTAGCCTAATTTCAACTTCAAATATTTTGTGATTCAACCGTAGAAAATTCGAATTGGTTCCGTAGTTGTGTTCACCATCTCGAAAGCTTCGAGAAGCACCCCTTGATTATGTAAGGAGGATTCTAAATACAAGAGTTCATTGTTAAGGTATGAATATTGTTTATTCTTGATTCTTATCCATGAATAAGTATTGATAAAGGATTATGAGTATTGTCTTGATGTTGGAAGATAACCAGAAACATAGTTATGAATTGTTGTGTATAAATTGTTAGTAGTAAATTATGGAAGTTGTTTTATTGGATTATGGAGGATGAATTGTGGTGATATATCATTATATTAGTGGTTATGTATGCCTAGTGATCATGTTGGTATTGGATGGTGATTAAGAAGGGAAATAAAGGCTAAGAGTGATGTTGAGGGATATTTCATGAAAATGCATGATATGTGAATGTAATAAGAGTATAAGAGGATGTATGTAGTACTCTTATTGATGAGCCAAAGGATTACTTCCTAGACATTATTTGGTGAAGTTAATACCTAAATGGTAAGGTTTGGTTGCTAATACTAGTTTGCCACAAATGACTTATTGTAGATAAGTGTTCGAAGAGTACGGGAAGTCACTTGTATTGAAGTGGTTATATCAAGGTATGTAAGACATACTCTATCTAATCTTTGGCATGAATAATGACCCATGGCACTCTCAAGTAAGCTTCCAACATTGTCCTACGACTCATGACACATAATAACATCATATGATCTTCGACACTACCAATTGAACTTGTTTTCACTTTTAAGATGTCCGGCTAGTCAAAAAAATGTCCATATACTATTGTTGACTCCGAAATGGTTTAATGAGGTATCCATGATTATCTGCTTCATTTTCATGATATTGATTACCTATTTACATGTTTTTCCTATTGAGGTATCATGGTTTCAAGTTCCATAAAGTGTGACAACAAAGTAACCAATCTCAAAGATTAATTGAATTAAGAAATGGAATGTCTGTATTTTAAATTGATAATATGATGTATTGTATTAGTACCACTGATCAGTTGGCCATTGTATTATAAAGATTATGTATATATGCTATTCCAGGGGTGGTCCCTGATGTATTGTATTAGTACCACTGATCAGTTGGCCATTGTATGACATATGTTATGTATTGATAAGGATTACGGGAAGTAATGATATGAAACTAATGTGCAGGTATCCCATTAGTTCTTTTAAGTGTGGTCTACTCATACTGTTTATTCACTGGTATCTGGGTTCTGTTGATCTTTTGTATCTCATCTTGATACTCACTGCCTTACATACTCAGTACATATTTTCGTACTGACGTTCCTCACGGGGGACCTGTATTCATGCCTGCAGGAACAGGTACTTCAGGTCGTACACCTTCGCAGTAAGAGCCAGGACATTCTGTTGTTAGTGGTGAGCTCCAGTTGTTTCGGGGCATCCCAAGTCGTCTCTAGATGTACTTTTGATATTTGTATAAAAGTCTTTTGTGGGCGGGAGTTTGTCCCGACCCCAACTCAGTTGTGTATCTATGTAGAGGCTTTTGTAGACATATTGTACAGCCATAGGAGTGTTTGGTTGACAGACGTGATGGCTCTGACGGCCAATTACTATTCATATATATTTTTATGCGTGTCTGCTGGGCTGATACAGGTACTGTTTTCTTTTATTTACAACGAAGTGCTGCCCAAATTTCTAATTTTCATAAGTAATGTAAATGTGAAAGTATAGGTTATGAACGGGTTCTCCCGGGCCTCCTCGGCTACGGGTGCCAGTCCGCTCCAATGGGATTTGGGATATGACATAAACCTGGTAGTTCTTCAGGAAAAACATCAGGAAATTCATTCACAACTGGAACGGTCTGAAAAGTTGGCGGCTCTGCCTCTGTATCCCTTACTCTAACCAAATGGTATACATACCCCTTGGAAATCATTTTTCTTGCCTTAAAGTAAGAAATAAATCTACCTCTCAGCGCGCCAACATTACCCTTCCATTCAAGGACTGCCTCATTTTGGAAATGGAAATACACCTTCTTAGAACGGCAATCTACTGTAGCATAACAAGACGCTAACCAATCCATGCCGATAATAACATCAAAATCTACCATTTCTAACTCAACAAGATCGACCATCATATCACGACCACAAATATTCACAACACAATTTCGATAAACATTCCTAGCTATAAGAGATTCCCCCACTGGCGTTGATACTTCAAATGGCTTGGCTAATAATTCGGGTGTTCTCCCAAACCTTCCCGTAACCAAAGGAGTAGCGTACGATAATGTAGAACCAGGATCAATTAAGGCATACACATCAAATGCAAAGATGGACAACATACCTGTAACCACGTCTGGAGAAGCCTTTAAATTCTGCCGATCTGCTAGGGCATACATACGGTTTTGAGCTCTGCTAGAACTAGCTGCTCCTCTATCACCTCTACCGTGACCCATAGGTTGTGCACCCCTACTCAAAGGAGGCACCGATGATGATGCAACAGCTGATCCGGTAGGTCGTGTTATACCGCCTGTGGTCCTGCGTGGGCAATTTCTAGCCATATGCCTCGGCCTACCGCACCAAAAGCAATTGTTCGTTCCAAGCCGACATTCGCCAAAGTGAAATCTTCTACATATGGGGCACGGGTGTCGTGGAGGTCTCAATTGACTCATACTCCATTGCCCTTGATACCCCACTGTTCGCGAACTCTGATTTTCACTGCTTTGCCTGAACTGATTACCTCTGAACCTTTGAAATTGCGGTGGAGCACTAATTGCCATATAAGAAGATAACGGGCTAGGCAATCTTTGAGAGAATGAAGGCCTAAAACCTCCCTGAGATGCCATAAACTGCCCTATAGCTCTGGCCCGCTTAGAATATCCTTTTTCTGATTCCTGGGTTCTTCTTCTTTGCCTCTAATCTTCCATCTTCTGAGCGAAAGCTTGTATCCTCGCTATATCCATGTCCTTGTTCAAAACAACAATGGTACAATCTCTAACCAAGTATGGTTCCAATCTATCCACAGAGTGATGAACTCTGTCATCCATAGTAGCTACCACATTAGAAGCATATCGAGACAAGGAGTTAAATCGAAGACTATACTCCCTTACACTCATATTACCCTGACGAAGATTTAAGAATTGATCTGCACGGGCCTGACGAGTCTCAAATGGAAGATAATGACCAATAAATGCATCTTTGAAATCTCCTCACGTAGTTTGAGGTGAGGTGCATCAATACCCCTAGATCGTTTCCAATCCCCGTACCACAATATAGCCTCTCCTTTCAGTCTATATGCTGCTAGCTCAACCATCTCTTTACCGGATATGTGCATAACATCTAGAGCCCTTTGGGTTTGATCAACAAAGTCCTGCGGGTCTTCGTTAATATCTGATCCGGTAAAAGTAGGAGGATCCAGTTTCAGAAAATCCTGTGTCCGAAGGCTAGCTGCTCTATCCGTACCACTAGAACCCGTGGTAGGAATAGCTTGCCCTTGAACTTGACCGGCAACTATACGCGTCAGAAGTTGTACTGCATCCCTCAAATCTCGATCAACAGCATTAATAGACGGCCCTTCCGAAGGAGAAGAAGCGCCTGATATAAGCTCAGCTTGAGACTCACTTTGTTCAGCTTGTGCCGGTGGTGACTTACTAGTACCTTCTCCGGCCACTACATCTACTCGCTTTCACTTATTCTTTCTCCTTGTAACCGGCATCGTCACTATAATAAATAACAAAGAAACAATTGGATTAAGAGATTGATTATGACTTTATCTCTAATATGGGATCTATTGCACGATCTAAGAAATGGAGAGTGGAAACAATCCCTAAATGTCCAATAGCCTCCTGTTTATAGATGTGGTGCACAACACACCGATAAACGAGATTCTATGTAGACACGGCTTTGTAGACTCACTAGGACGAACTTCTCTGATACCACTTCTGTCATACCCCAAATCCCATTGGAGCGGACTGGCACCCGTAGCCGAGGAGGCCCGGGAGAACCCGTTCGTAACCTATACTTTCACATTTACATTACTTATGAAAATTCGAAATTTGGGCAGCACTTCGTTGTAAATAGAAGAAAACAGTACCTATATCAGCCCAGCAGACACGCACAAATATATATATATATATAAACAGTAATTGGCCGTCAGAGCCATCACGTCTATCAACAAAACACTCCTATGGCTGTACAATATGTCTACAAAAGCCTCTACATAGATACACAACTGAGTTAGGGTCGGGACAAACTCCCGCCCACAAAAGACTTTTATACAAAGACCAAAAATACATATAGAAACGACTTGGGATGCCCCGAAACAACTGGAGCTCACCACTAACAATAGAATGTCCTGGCTCTTACTGCGACGGTGTACGACCTGAAGTACCTGTTCCTGCAGGCATGAATACGGGTCCCCCGTGAGGGACGTCAGTACGGAAATATGTACTGAGTATGTAAGGCAGTGAGTATCAAGATGAGATACAAAAGATCAACAGAACCCAGATACCAGTGAATAAACAGTATGAGTAGACCACACTTAAAAGAGCTATGGGATACCGGCACATTACTTTAATATCATTACTTCCCGTAATCCTTATCAATACATAACATATGTCATACAATGGCCAACTGATTAGTGGTACTAATACAATACATCAGGGACCACCCCTGGAATAGCATATATACATAAACTTTATAATACAATGGCCAACTGATCAGTGGTACTACTACAATACATCATATCATCAATTTAAAATACCGACATTCCATTTCTTAATTCAATTAATCTTTGAGATTGGTTACTTTGTGGTCACACCTTATGGAACTTGAAACCATGATACCTCAATAGGAAAACATGTAAATAGGTAATCAATATCATGAAAATGAAGTAGAGAATCATGGATACCTCATTAAACCATTTCGGAGTCAAAAATAGTATATGGACATTTTTTTGACTAGCCGGACATCTTAAAAGTGAAAACAAGTTCAATTGGTAGTGTCGAAGATCATATGATGTTATTATGTGTCATGTGTCGTAGGAAAATGTTGGAATCTTACTTGAGAGTTCCATGGGTCATTATTCATGCCAAAGATTAGATAGAGTATGTCTTACATATCTTGATATAACCACTTCACTACAAGTCCAACTTGACTTCCCGTACTCTTCGAACACTTATCTACAATAAGTCATTTGTGGCAAACTAGTATTAGAAACCAAACCTTACCATTTAGGTATTAACTTCACCAAATGATGTCTAGAAAGTAATCCTTTAACTCATCAATAAGAGTGCTACATACATCCTCTTATACTCTTATCACATTCACATATCATGCATTTTCATGAAATATCCCTCAACATCACTCTTAGCCTTTATTTCCCTTCTTAATCACCATCCAATACCAACATGATCACTAGGCATACATAACCACTAATATAATGATATATCACCACAATTCATCCTCCATAATCAAATACAACAACTTCCATAATTTACTACTAACAATTTATACAAAACAATTCATAACTATGTTTCTAGTTATCTTCCAACATCAAGACAATACTCATAATCTTTTATCAATACTTATTCATGGATAAGAATCAAGAATAAACAATATTCATACCTTAACAATGAACTCTTGTATTTAGAATCCTCCTTACATAACCATGGGGTGCTTCTCGAAGCTTTCGAGATGGTGAACAAAACTACGGAACCAATTCGAATTTTCTACGGTTGAATCACAAAATATTTGAAGTTGAAATTAGGCTAGGGTTTCACCTTCTCTTAATAATTGGATGGTATATGATATATATGAGGCTAAGTGTTAGTTTATAAAGACCCATTTTCGTCCAAGAGGTAATAGAAAATGACCATTATTCCCTAAAAATTTAAATAAATCCGAATCTGTCCCCTGTGAACAGTTTTGTCAGGCTTAAGTAAATCGATCATAACTCTTTTCTCCGGTATTGGATTCAGGTGAAACCAATTGTATTGGAAAGATAAGTCAAAGGGCTTGCATTTTCATATAAAGTATACCACCCAGTTCTTCTTGTACAAGGAGTTATGGTCGTTTAAAGTTGACCCAAAAATCTGTCCCACAATTTTTTTTTTTTTTTTGATAGGCTGTAGTAAAACGGGTATAGCTCCTTACTCAGACATTGGATTTGGATGAAACCAATTTCATCGGAAAGAAGACTCTCGGAGATTTTTGTTGTTATATAGCCGCTCACACAGTTCTTTTTGTACAAGGAGTTATGATCGTCTAAAGTTGATCCAAAAAAATAATTGCCTAGCTGCAGTAATTTTCCTGCAGATTTACTGTTCACAGGCTTCCCGGCCACCGTTTTGATATTTCGAATGTGCTCGCTTATATGAAATACTCCTCTGTTTTGGGCAAACTTTATATCGTTGGAAAGCTTATTCCAATACCTACACATACAACTATTGACGGGATACTTCCGAACGCCATAAACTTAATTTAACCCATACGCAATCCTTTAGGACTCCATATAATTGCGATAAGTGTACGAAAAAATTTACGGGGTGTTACATTTTCTTATCTGGATAATTCAAGTGGCATATGTAAGGAGACACATTTCCTTATTCGGGAAATTCAAGCGGCCTTTTCAAGGAGACACATTTCCTTAGGTAATTCAAGTAGAATTTATAAGGAGACACATTTCTTTGTTTGGTTAATTTAAGTGGAATTTTTAAGGAGAAATATTCCTTGTTTAGGTAATTCAAGCGGCATTTGTAAGGAGACACATTTTCCAATTACTTGTTAGGTGATGCACTTCCTAACTTAACTCTTGACTCCTAGAAAATTCACTTTTTGGTCGAGTCATTCTACTTGACCCTTAGGAGACACACTTCCTTGGTGGGTAATCAAGTTTTGCTTGTTAGGTGGTTCACTTCCAAACTTAAGACTTTACTCCTAGAAAATGTACTTTTATTTGAGCAGTTAACCCTTAGGAGACACACTTTTTTGTTAGGGTAATTCAAGTTTCACTTGTTAGAAGACGAACTTCCTAAGTTAAGCCTTTACTCCTAGAAAATGTACTTTCTAGTTGAGTAGTTAACCCTTAGGAGACACATTTCCTTGTCAGGATAGTTCAAGTTTGGCTTGATAGGTGACATACTTTCTAACTTAAGCCTCTGCTCCTAGAAAATGCACTTTCTGGTCGAGTCTGTCACACCCCTTTTTCATCCAAAAAGAATATTTTTAAGATCGAAAGGGTTTTTAATTATCAAAGTGACAAAAAAGATGAAAGTTTGCTTCGAAAAAATATTATTTATATTTTTTATTCAGATTCGCCACTTGACAGAATCCAATGTGTCAAGTCACCTTTGAAATATCCTTTTCAAAATGATTTTTGACTCTTTATACTGGTTTGAGAACAGAGATTCCGGCTAAGAAATTCTGTTGACCGAGGGGAAGGTGTTAGGCACCCCTCAATCCCGTGGTTTGACCACGGTCACTTGGTGGAGTGTATCGGCTAATTTGACATTATAAAATGCATAAACCACATAAAGCATGCAAAATAATTAAGCAAGCAAACAAAAAAAACCATCCAAAATTTAGCGTCCAGTCCAATTTATTACAATCCAAAATAAAAATACTGAAATAACCACACTAGACCTTAACTATGCTTTAACCGATGCCTCGGACCTTGATAACGAACATCCTTCACGTAAAAAATTCTTTGGGGCATTCCCCGGTGAGTAAATACAAATGACGTCGGGGCATTACCTGGCTAAATGAATACACTTTTCAAATACGATAAACAAAACATTCAACAAGCATTCCAACAATCCAACAATTCTAAATTTGCCTACCCGAGCCTACTGTTTTCCTACCCGCTCGACGACATGTCACGTTCTACATCAACAATGAATAAAAAATAACAATATTTATTTTTATCAACTTTCAATTACCGTCTTCCCCAATTCCGTCCCAAATTCATTCTCAATCCATGATTAGCATATGCTTACATTATTAAATCGCATTTCAAAATTCAAATCCAACATCAACCAATATACGATCAATATTCAAACATACCAAACACACAAATCAATCACGATTAAATAAAAATTAAAGGAAAAGAAGATATAATTGGACCTCAATGCCGCATTCTATTAAAATTGCTTCTTCTGATTAAACCACGTCCAAAATCTCGAATTGAACCTCTACGAGACAATCAAACCCATCTTTGATCCACTCTCTTTTCTAGTTTATCGCTAACCCGAACCCCAAAAATCATAAGAGAAACAGAAAAAACCAAATATAATTTCCAACCAAACTTTGAGGACATGGAAGGTCTATTCATTTAGATAAGCCGATTCCGGCGATGAGTCGGCCAGAAAACGGAATTAGGAGTCACGACTAGCATATCTTAGTCTATTTTTGTCCGAGATGGAGCTGGCTTTGTTAATTCCAGCAAAATTTGCCGGAATAGAGATTGGAATGGGGCCACCGCCACTAGATTTTGGTTGAGTGGTATAGCCGGAGTTAGGAGGGGGTGAGTCCGATGTCATTCATCGGTGGAGAAGGTGATTTTCGGTGCGATTAGCCAAGTTTTCCGGTGAGACACCACTCGCTAGAATGGTACTCTTTGATCTCTCTCTGAATCTCTTCTACCTCTCTCTCCCGTTCCTCTCTTCTCTCTCAATCTTCTTCCATTTCTCACACTCTTTTATCACGGCTGTGTGTATGCGTGAATCTTTATAGAGTGTGTGAAAATTGTGTGTATTCGCTCCTTCCTGTGTTGTTATTCCAGTGGTGTGTATATATGTAGTGTGTGCTGTGTGGTGAGGTGTGTGAATTGAATGGAGAAGAAGACACTCGATAGTGAGTGTTTTTTTTTCTTTCACTATGTCAGTGAGTGTGTATGTGATAAAAAGCTTCTCTCCCCATGAATTGTGAATGTCCGTGTGTATATATGGAAGGTGAGATGATCAGATTATTGTCATTCTCCAATGGAAAAGGATGAGTGATGGTGTATATTGTTGTTCCCTCAATATTCCCTATGGGCCCTTTTATATTTTTTGTTGTTTTTTGAATTGGTTTTAAACAACAAATTTTGTTAATGTTGGTCTGATTTATGTTATTATGAAAGTATAAATGAACATCATACAATTAGTAGAGGTAGGGTGTGGTTGGGAGTAGGTGATTAGGATAAAGTTTGTTAGGATAAATTAAAACAAGATAAAATTTGTTAGGAATTTTGTTAAGGATTGTTATTTTTGTATTTTACCCTAGTAGCTTGTTCACGCCATCTAATCGCATACTCTCTAAAAGTCTCAGTACTCTTTTTCTTCATATTAGTTAGGGATTTCTCATCAAGAATCAACTCTACATTGTATTGGAATTGTTGCACAAATTCATTAGCTAGGTCATCCCAACTAATCCACTTGTTGATTTCTTGGTCAACAAACCATTCCAAATCTAGGCCTGAAAGATTCTCACCGAATTATGCCATGAGTAATTTTTCCTTCCCCCCAGCACCCATTATTTGAGGAGTGAGAAAATGAATACTGGAAGAGTTTGGATAGTGTTTCCCTGGAGTAGATCCTGATGCATGTTCTAATGTGTCAACAACAATAGGAAATGGGGCATGTGACACTGGAGGCAAGCTAGAAAGATATTCTAGATTCTCAGTGGAAAATGGAGGAGGCGGCAACCCATTAGCCCAAGCTCGATGCATTTCTATCATTTGTTGCCTTAATTTCTAAATCTCTTCATTAGCTTCTAAATTCTCATTTCCCAAACTCCTTATCTTATTAGTAACCACAACCTCAGTATTTCTGTTGCCATAACTTTCTCTTCGACTTGGTGCAATATGGAGGACCAGCCAAAATGCCACAAACCAACCACCTTAAACTAACTGGACAAGAGATAGCAAATGCGTTAGAGTTCAACACTTTCTCAAAAACTTTTTATTTTTCCTTTTTCTTTGAAAAGATCACTGAACCTAAGAAGGGCGCCTACGTATCTCACTCCCGGGAGAGGAGAATCAGGTGTGCGTAGTTTGTGAAATCTTGCCAAAATGGCCAATTAATTCTTTTTTCTTTCTTTTTTATTTTTCAGAAACTTCAAAAATAACAAATTGTCAAAAGAATTGACAAAAATATTTTTGCATTTTTCAGGTTTAAACAACTCCCTATACAAAACGAAACCTATGATTACCAAAGAAAAATCTTTTTGGGTTTTCAATTTTTGAATTTCATATGAAAATGAAACTTGAACCGATTAAAGAAAAATCTTTTTGCAGTTTTCTTTTAAAGATGTATATGAAACACTTACTCTAAATAAAAAATGAAGAATTTTTTTTTGAATTTTTGAGATAAGATCAACCAAAAATGAAACCTACAACTATTGAGGAAAATCTTTTTTTTTTCTTTTTTTTGTATTTTTTTTCAAGACATGTATGAAACACCTACTCTATATGAAGAGTGAAGAAAATCTTTTTGGATTTTTTATATAAGATCCCCGAACCAATAATGGGCTGCCTACGTATATCACTCCTGAGAGAGGAGAATCAGGGGTGCGTAGTTCGTCCAGATTGGACAATTAGTGATTAAATAACAGATTGCACCCTAACTTGAGACATGACCAAAGACAAACGATGAACAACATAAAAAAATCTTTTTTTGAGTTTTCAATTTGATACTTCACATAACAAATGACACCAACAACTATGAAAGAATTTTTTTTGGTATTTTCATTATATGACATGTACAAAACTTCTACCACCTTTTTTTTTGAATTTTTCTTTTATACAAAGTTTCTAAAAAAAATATTTTTGGAGTTTTCGAATTGTGAATGCTTGGTAAATGAAACAAAAGAAAAATCTTATTGATATTTTTTTTATTTTTTGAAAAAATGAGTGCAAAAAGTAAAAAAAATCTTTTTTTTTAATTTTTAAATTGTGGAAAACAAAAGCCATAAAGAACCTAAAAACTACGAAACTCTTTTTTGATTCACCTTTTTTCCTTTTTCCCTTTTTTTTCATGCCTAACACACATTTCTTTAATTCTAGCACATGCTTTTCCCAAATCAGTCCATCAAATGTTTCTATTACCCTACAACATGCAACAATTAGCATGTAGGGATGCTTTAGAGGAGATTCTCCTACAAAGGATCAAATGGACCCCGTTAGGTCTCAATATGATGCACATAAGCATGACCTAAAGGATGACCTACGTTGGGGTTCACTAACAAGGCCGTTCGGGGAAGCATATGGTCGATAGTGACTGCTTTACTTTCCACCTACTCCATACATCCAACGACTCCCCCTCCTAAAATAAGGGTGACTCAACTACAGTTCGTGCGCACGACGTGCACTCCGGGATTTATTGCAGAAAGAATTGACTCGGGTTATGCACATGATGCCAGATATAAAGCGGTAACACACAAGAAAAAAACTGTAAACACGTAGCACTCAACAATGATAAAATAAACAACAAACGATAACACAAACAATGTTTATACACCCATACTATCAAACTAAGCCGATACAACTCCAAAAATAAGCTCAAATTCTAAAAAGTCCCCAGCAGAGTCGCCAGAGCTGTCAAACTCCTTTTTCATCCAAACAGAATATTTTTAAGACCGAAAGGGTTTTTAATTATCAAAGTGACAAAAGAAGAAATTTTGTTTTGAAAAAGGATTATTTATATTTTTTATTCAGAGTCGCCACTTGACATAATCCGGTGTGTCAAGTCACCTTTGAAAGATCCTTTTCAAAATGATTTTTGACTCTTTAAACTAGTTTGCGAACAGAGATTCCGGCTAAGAAATTCTGTTGACCGAGGGGAAGGTGTTAGGCACCCCTCGATCCCGTGGTTTGACCACGGTCTCTTGGTGGAGCGTATCGGCTAATTTGACATTATAAAATGCTTAAACCACATAAAGAATGCAAAACAATTAAGCAAGCAAACAAAACAAAACAATCCAAAATTTAGCATCCAGTACAATTTATTACAAACCAAAATAAAAATACTGAAATAACCTACACTAGACCTAAACTATGCTTTACCCTATGGTTCGGACCTTGATCACGAACATCCTTCACGTACAAAATTCTTCGGGGCATTCCCTGACGAGTAAATACAAATGACCTTGGGCCATTCCCCGACTAAATGAATACACTTTTCAAATATGATAAACAAAACATTCAACAAATATTCCAAGCACTCTAACAATCCAACAATTCTAAATTTGCCTACCCGAACCTATCGTTTGCCTACTCGCTCGACGACATGTCACATTCCACATCAACAATGAATAAAAAATAACAATATTTATTTTTATCAACTTTCAATTCCCGTCTTTCCCAATTCCGTCCCAAATTCATTCTCAATCCATGATTAGCAAATGCTTAGATTATTAAATTGCATTTCAAAATTTAAATCCAACATCAACCAATATACGATCAAGATTCAAACATACCAAACACATAAATCAATCACGATTAAGCAAAAATTAAAGGGAAAGAAGATAGAATTGGACCTGAATGCCGTTTTCAATTAAAATTGCTTCATCCGATTGAACCGCGTCTAAAATCTCAAATTGAACCTCAACGAGACAATCAAACCCATCTTCGATCCACTCCCTTTTCCAGTTTATCGCTAACCCAAACCCCAAAAATCACAAGAGAAACAGACAAACCCAAATACAATTTCCAACCAGACTTTGAGGACATGGTAGGTCTGTTCGTTTAGATAAGCCGATTCTCGAGATGAGTTGGCTAGAAAATTGAATTGGGAGTCACGACTAGTAGATCTCGGTCTGTTTTTGTCGGAGATGGAGCTGGCTTTGTTAATTCTGGCAAAATTTGTTGGAATAGAGACTGGAATGGGGCAGCTGCCACTAGATTTTGGTTGAGTGGTCTAGCCGGAGTTAGGAGGGGGTGAGTCCGGTGGCATTCAACGATGGAGAAGGTGCTTTCTGGTGCATTTAGCCAAGTTTTTCGGTGATACACCACTCGCTAGAATAGTACTCTCCGATCTTTATCTGAATCTCTTCTACCTCTCTTTCCCATTCCTTTCTTCTCTCTCAATGTCCCTTCATTTCTCACACTCTTTTGTCATGGCTGTGTGTGTGCGTGAATCTTTATAGAGTGTGTGAAAATTGTGTGTATTCGCTCCTCCCTATGTTGTTATTCCAGTGGTATGTATATGTGTAGTGTGTGCTGGGTGGTGAGGTGTGTGAATTCAATGGAGAAGAAGCCACTCGGCAATGAGTGTTTTTGTTTTTTTTCTTTCACTATGTCAGTGAGTGTGTATGTGATAAAAATATTCTCTCCACATGAATTGTGAACGTCCTGTGTATATATGGAAGGTGAGATGGTCAGATTATTATCATTATCCAATGGAAAAGAATTAGTGATGGTGTATATTGTTGTTCCCTCAATATTCCCTGTGGGCCCTTATGTATTTTTTGTTGTTTTTTGAACTGGTTTAAAAAAATAAAATAATAGGTGAAGTGGGGTAGGATTGGTAGGGTAGAGGTAGGGTGTGGTTGGGCGTAAGTTATTAGGATAAAGTTTGTTAGGAAAAATTAAAACAAGATAAAATTTGTTAGGAATTTTGTTAAGGGTTGTTATTTTTGTATATATGTGGGGTATGATTATATGTTTGAGGGTACACAGTAGGATAAGGTAAAAAATGAAAAAAAGCTTTCGGAAAGGGACAAAATTATGTGTCTACAGAGTCCTTCCAAGCAATCCTTAGGAGATGCACCTCCTTATCTGAGTAATTCAGGTTTCATTTATTAAGTGATGCACTTCCTAAATTGAACCTTCACTCCTAGAAGCCGTATTTTTCTATCGAGTCATTATACTTAACCCTTAGGAGATGCACTTCCTTGTCAGTTTTCATTTGTCAGGTGACATAATTCCTAACTTAAACCTTTATCTCTAGAAGATGCTTTTTTTAGTCAAAATTCCTCACTTTAATCCTTAGGAGACACACTTCCTAGTCTTGGCCATTTAATTTTACTCTAAAGAGATAGATTTCTTGGTTAGAGTCTTGATTCATCATCGCAACATGCAAGTAATTATGATTGGTTGTGACATTCGCAATAGTTTTCTGATGATAAACTTGGGCAAAAATTTAATTCATGTTATTGAAAGCATCATTTAAGACCCTCTTGAAATATGACATTTTATTTTTTTGAAAAGTGAGATTTCTATCATAACCTTTGTTTGGGATAATTTTCTATCTAGTTTTGATGTGATTTCAGGAGCCCGCCTGAAGAACAGAGTGTATAAATTGAAAGTCAAGCAACAAGGTGATGAAGTTGAAAGTCAAGCAACAAAGTGAAGAAGTTAAAATTCAAGCAACAAGGTGAAGAAATTGAAAGTCAACAGATTGAAGAAATAGCACGTCTGGAGCCCGCCTGGAGAACAAGGTGAAGAAATTGAAAGCAAAGCAACAAGGTAATGGAATGACAATTTATGGTGATGAAATAGCAAGTCAAGAGCCAAGGAAAATTGCAAAGATAGGACTTTTGTAGTTTCATTTATGTTTTTAACCTGTAATTTTTATTTTAGATGTTATGACAAAGCCGCAAACCGAAACCTGATGGGATCTGACTGAACTATCTAACTCGGTTGTCCTTCTTCCTTCTTTTTCTTTCTTTGAATAATGGTCGGGTCAAAATTCTATCTCGTTGTCTATTTCTTTGTTGGCAAATACTTTGTGTTTACATCCAAAGAGGGGCATGATGTAGACACCTAATTTTGTCCCTCACAAAAGTCGAATTTTACCATTTACCCTATCTTACCATGCACCCTTAATCATATGATAAGTTCTATATAAGAAAACAATAAATTCATAACCATTTTTTGACACCCCACCCTAACAAATTTCAACTCATCCTAACCACCCCAACCCCACCCGTGCCAATCCCATGTACTCCCTAGCCTCACCCCCCCTGTTCACATTTTTTGCTTTCCTTTGCAATATAGCAGAATATACTCATACCTATTCAACACATATAAACACACCACATCACTCACACCCCATAAATGCTTATACTCATACACACACTCCATATACAGTGAAGACCGACCATACATACACACATACTTCCATTTTTGATAGACAGATTCACACACCATCACTCACTGAAAACACAGTGCAATATATACCAATCGACATAGAGCTCACCAGAAACACACACATAACGACCCGCACACATAAAATTAGAAAAGAAGAATGGAGTGGGACTAAAAAGAGAGGATGGAAATCAGAGAGGATTGAGAGAGATTAAGCGTGAGAGAGAAATAGATAGAGAAAGAATTTAAGAGAGAAAGAAAAGAAGGGGAGCTGATCTGCAGGCCCAGATTGTAGCGATACCTCGTTGAAATATACCACCCCACTACTGCGAAACCACCAGAGACTCCGAAACCAGAGAGAACACTCCAAAATCCAATCAAAATTCGACCAGCTGTTCATTTTTTAGTCACTGTTTGAGATTGCCGAAGCTCTGGCAAAATGAAAATAACGAACTTAGCTTCGATTCCGGTGAGACCCGTTCAAGCTTGGTTTAAAATCTGAGATTTGGTTTTTGGTTTTTGTGGTTTCTCCGATGGTTTGGGGTTTTGATCGAGTTGGCAAGTTTGTATTGAGTTTGTTGAATTGAGATTTTAAATTCAATTTTAATCCGTTGTTCCGTCGAATAATTTGTAGATTGAAATAAAATTGGAATGAACTTGAGCAATTTTGATTGTGTGATTGATCAAAAAATGAAATTGGGTGGAGGGATTGATCTTGATAAAAGTGAACATAGATTAATTTAGATTCATTGATGTAGTTTAATTCGATTAAAACATGGGTGTTGTTGAACACGACAGTATCATGATAAGACTGTCAAATAGGTAGGCAAACATAGGCGGGTTAGGAAAATTTAGAATTGTGGTTCATTGAATATTTGAATGTTCGATTGAATGACTTCTATTTCATCGCACGTAATTGAAATTTGTATTCATTTGTCGGGGAATGCGCAAAGAAAAATTATAATTATTCACTGGGGAATGCACCGACGTATCATGTCTTCGAAGGAGGTTCGTTGTGATGTTGTTCTCTTCTATTTGCAAAAGTGCATCTTGGCCCCTTGCTTCTTCTTCCATGCAGATTCTCATTATCAAAGTCTCAAGAGAGGTTTTCTTTTGCTTGTGGCGCATAGTATTTTGTAATTCTTTTCACAAAGCTGGAAGTTTATCAATTATTCCCCAAATCATAAGGTTATCTCCAATTTTGACCTCTTCGTACCCGAGCTCGCCAACAATCATTATGAAATACCGAGCTTGGTCTACCACTGATTTGTTGTCCACCATTTGGAAATGTAAAATCTGCTAGCCGCATGTTTTTTCGCTCCCGCCACCCCATTGTCATACTTGCTCGGCAATGCTTTCCAAATTTTCTTTGCACTAGAGTAAGTTCTATCTTAATAATCATAAAAATTATCAAATAGTCAATTAAGAAGAAAATACCGATACTTGTAGGAATCACCATCATATTTTTTAACTTTCTCTTGAAAAGAGATAAGTTCATCGTCGGTCATGAAAGAGTTATCTACTTTGTTTGGGTTCTTCTTGGTTAACACCTAAGAAACGTTGAGAAGACTTAAGTAGAAAAACACTTTACCCTTCCACCTTTTGAAATGAGTACCATTAAATCAGAATGGCTTGTTGAGATATCCTATCTTGACATCCTCAGATTTTTCAGATTTTTCCAATGAATCTCCTTAAAATAATTGGTGAAATTTCAATAAATTACAACTAAAATTGTCATACCCCAAATCCCATTGGAGCGGACTGGCACCCATATCCGAGGAGGCCCGGGAGAACCCGTTCATAACCTATACTTTCACATTTACATTACTTATGAAAATTAGAAATTTGGGCAGCACTTCATTGTAAGTAAAAGAAAACAGTACCTGTATCAGCCCAGCAGACACGCATAAATATATATATAAATAGTAATTGTCCGTCAGAGCCATCACGTTCATCAACCAAACACTCCTATTGTTGTACAATATGTCTACAAAAGACTCTACATAGGTACACAACTGAGTTAGGGTCGGGACAAACTCCCGCCCACAAAAGACTTTTATACAAATACCAAAAATACATATAGAAACGACTTGGGATGCCCCAAAACAACTGGAGCTCACCACTAACAACAGAATGTCCTGGCTCTTACTGCGAAGGTGTACGACCTGAAGTACCTGTTCCTGCAGGCATGAATACAGGTCCCCGTGAGGGACGTCAATACGGAAATATGTACTGAGTATGTAAGGCAGTGAGTATCAAGATGAGATACAAAAGATCAACAGAACCCAGATACCAGTGAATAAACAGTATGAGTAGACCACACTTAAAAGAGCTGATGGGATACCCGCACATTACTTTCATATCATTACTTCCCGTAATCCTTATCAATACATAACATATGTCATACAATGGCCAACTGATCAGTGGTACTAATATAATACATCAGGGACCACCCCTGGATTAGCATATATACATAAACTTTATAATACAATGGCCAACTGATCAGTGGTACTAATACAATACATCATATCATCAATTTAAAATACAGACATTCCATTTCTTAATTCAATTAATCTTTGAGATTGGTTACTTTGTGGTCACACCTTATGGAACTTGAAACCATGATACCTCAATAGGAAAAACATGTAAATAGGTAATCAATATCATGAAAATGAAGTAGAGAATCATGGATACCTCATTAAACCATTTCGGAGTCAACAATAGTATATGGGCATTTTTTTGACTAGCCGGACATCTTAAAAGTGAAAACAAGTTCAATTGGTGGTGTCGAAGTTCATATGATGTTATTATGTGTCATGTGTCGTAGGACAATGTTGGAAGCTTACTTGAGAGTGCCATGAGTCATTGTTCATGCCAAAGATTAGATAGAGTATGTCTTACATACCTTGATATAACCACTTCAATACAAGTCCAACTTGACTTCCCGTACTCTTCGAACACTTATCTACAATAAGTCATTTGTGGCAAACTAGTATGAGCAACCAAACCTTACCATTTAGGTATTAACTTCACCAAATAATGTGTAGGAAGTAATCCTTTAACTCATCAATAAGAGTGCTACATACATCCTCTTATACTCTTATTACATTCACATATCATGCATTTTCATGAAATATCCCTCAACATCACTCTTAGCCTTTATTTCCCTTCTTAATCACCATCCAATACCAACATGATCACTAGGCATACATAACCACCAATATAATGATATATCACCACAATTCATCCTCCATAATCCAATAGAACAACTTCCATAATTTACTACTAACAATTTATCCAATACAATTCATAACTATGTTTCTGGTTATCTTCCAACATCAAGACAATACTCATAATCCTTTATCAATACTTATTCATGGATAAGGATCAAGAATAAACAATATTCATACCTTAACAATGAACTCTTGCATTTAGAATCTTCCTTACATAACCATGGGGTGCTTCTCGAAGCTTTCGAGATGGTGAACACAACTACGGAACCAATTCGAATTTTCTACGGTTGAATCACAAAATATTTGAAGTTGAAATTAGGCTAGGGTTTCACCTTCTCTTAATAATTGGATGATATAAGATATATATGAGGCTAAGTGTAGGTTTATAAAGACACATTTTCGTCCAAGAGGTAGTAGAAAATGACCATTTTGCCCTAAAAATTTAAATAAATCCGAATCTGTCTCCAGTGGACAGTTTTGACAGGCTGAAGTAAATCGATCATAAATCTTTGCTCCGGTTTCGGATTTGGGTGAAACCAATTGCATTGGAAATATAATTCAAAGGAATTTCATTTTCATACAAAGTATACCACCCAGTTCTTCCTGTACAAGGAGTTATGGTCATGTAAAGTTGACCCAAAAATCTGTCCCACAATTCTGTTTTTTTTTTTGTTAGGCTGTAGTAAAATGGGTATAGCTCCTTACTCAGACATTGGATTTAGATGAAACCAATTTCATCGGAAAGAAGACTCTCGGAGATTTTCGTCGATATATAGTGGCTCACACAGTTCTTTTTGTACAAGGATTTATGATCGTCTAAAGTTGATCCAAAAAAATAATTGCCTAGCTGCAGTAATTTTCCTGCAGATTTACTGTTCACAGGCTCCCCGGCCACCGATTTGAAATTTCGAATGTGCTCGCTTATATGAAATACTCCTCTGTTTTGGGCAAACCTTATATCGTTGGAAAGCTTATTCCAATATCTACACATACAACTATTGACGGGGTACTTCCGAACACCATAAACTTAATTTAACCCATACGCAAGCCTTTAGGACTCCATATAATCGCGATAAGTGTACGATAAAATTTACGGGGTGTTATAAAAATTTACAAGTGTAGAAAAAGAAAAGAATGGCTTCTTCTTCGTCGGATGAGACACGGATATCTCGCTCTCTTTATGGAGATTCAAGTCCGCTGCAGCAAATTATTTCACCGGTCCAGCAGTAATCCTCTTGACTTGTCCCCTCCAGGATACAACAGTCTTTCTTACAAAGAACAGCTCAACAACTCTGGACAAGAATTGAGTTCAAAGCTTCACAAAAAAGAACACCTCTCTTCAACTAATGAACTATCTCTTTTTCTATCTTATGTGAACTCTATGTTATCTTGTAGTATCAAAACCATGCAAGACCATCTCTATTTATAGGTGAAGAAATCTTTCATGCAATGAATAAGAATAATAAATGGTAAGATTAATAAAATAGAGGCTACAATGGTTACAAGAGTTATATGAGTTACACCATATAAAGAATATGATAATAGAGGAAAAGTTATATGAATTTTTAGAAAAATGGTGTCCAAATTCAACCACCATAACCATGAGATAATACACCTTAATGATGAAATAGATGCAACAAAAGAAACATGCAATAATGGACAATAACGTAAGGATTTAGTGCTGCCATTGGTAGATGAAAAGTTGTAACCTTTGTCCATCTTTAACAATTGAAACAAATGCTACATAAAGTCAAAAAATAAGAAATGTAACTCCCATGCAGTAAATCCCACGTCCCAACTTTGTTATGGAATTGAGGCAGTTGTAATATAAAACATTTGATATTAAAATGCTACTCCATTAGAAGACATACACTGAGCATTTGTAACTAATTTAGGAGGTCATTGGGATGAGTTATCTCCATATGGAAAAGTTTACTTACAATAATGTTATTATTCCTTCGTTTGGATGGCTTCATTTGAGGCCTTGTATGATCGGAGGTGTATATTATATCCTATTGGGTGGTTCGAGCTTGAGTTAGTGTTTTATTGAGATATTCTTTGGATAAGGTAAAATTGACTCAAGATTCTTGAGTTAGTTTTATTTCAACCTAAATACATAGCACACATATTTATATGGAAGAATGTTAACCATTGCTCATCTATATTATCAGTATTGAAAATTTTTGTTGAAGTTTTGTTGCAGTTAAATTAATATTGATTAGCAATGTATATTATTACATGGGATGCAATTCAGATGTACTTGCCGAAATAGACCCGAGTTTCCTCAATCTCTAATTCTAATCATGAAAATTGATTTAGTGTTTAAAAATTTTGAAATTGAAAAGCCGTTACTAAATTTAAGGGACCCATTAAGCACAATTTCATAAATATAACGTTAATTGTGTTATGTATTTAAGGGAAGATGTTTTATTTCCTTAATTATTGTTAAATTAGTTAATTCAGATACTTAAGAAGTAATGTATATCAATATCTAGTTATGTATATGAATAATTAAAATTTGAAAGAGAGAAAACTTAAATCAGAAAATCGAGAGAGAGGATAGTTAAGGAGTAAATTATTGGGATTTATATTATTTTTCCTATATTTTATCATCCTTATATAGTTTATAGTACAAATACTATCTCAAATAAATGATGGGGTATTATGAAAATATTGAGGGTGTTGGGCCCATTTTCATTAACAAGTTTTGTTAGAATAATTTTCTTGAAACAATAACATAAATATACACCTTAACTTATCATATTTACACAGATTTTCACCTTCGACAAAGTAATTACCAAAATTTCAACTAATTATATATCCTCATCGATGTATTGAGAGATAATTATGTATTTTACATAATACCATTTCCAAGAAAATACATAATTAGTTGATTTAGAAGAAGAGTGGAAAATTTGAATTTGGATGAAGATTTTGAATAAAAGCCCTCTATTTAAAGGCAGTGACGAAATCTAAAATAATTTCTTAAGAACTCAAGTTGCTACTTCAAAATATCACTGATAAAATCTTTGAGAAGCTCCTCTGGAATTTCGGAAGCTGATGGGACTGGTTTAGAAAACTTGAAAGATCTGAGAAATGGGAACCGTGAAGAATGATATGGAAAGATATATAGATAATTACCGTTGCCTAATGAATATAATATTATAATGTCTCTCCTATGTTCTTTGCTATGAAAAAGAAAGAATTATTTTCCATCTTCAAGATTAAATTGATCTAAAAAAATACTTCATGGAAAATGTCTAGCATGATAACATGAAATTTAAACTTGTTACAACCAATAAGATAATAATTTGTTATCTCAATCTTTTAATTCTACAATGGCGCGCGCACACACACGCATGCGCAGAAACTCTCTCTCTCATACACACACATATATATATTTATGCCCCCTAAGGTTGCACCCAAGTTTCTGTTGCACACCCCTTGATCTTTGCATTGCCTCAATTTGTGATGTTTGCCTACAGGAGGTTACACTTTATTGTATATCTATTGTCCATGAATTTCCACTCTATGTTCCCTGATGATCTATCAGGTTACGCCCCCCTATTACTTTTCGTTGTATTTGAATTGTTACAAGTTTTACGATACTCTCCGTATGTTTTACAATAGCTGTAGTCGTTTACTAAATTAATGAACCTAGGGGACTGAGCTGTCAATTACAACTAGAGATTTATGATCATTAGAACAGACTCATGAAAAATGATTTTCTTTATAATGTACAATCATGTAACAAGTTCATTATTACGATTACGAATAGTTTTGAAGGCAAATACAATTATTTTCCTTCAACAAATAAAACCCAATTTTTTGTGGAAGTTCATGTTACCTAAGCCCAAAATTCCTAATCTAAACACAGGCCGGTCCAACCTGGACTTGGTCATTTTCCTTCCTAAACAACATAAATTTCACCACTTTAGGAGATAATTACTCCGCATCTTACCTCTTTTCATTATTACTAATAATTCTGAAATAATTTTACACGGATACATCACTGTCGTCCAGTATTCATTGTGACTCCGACATATTGCCAGACTCTGATATGAACAACGACTAGCTAGGCAAAAAAAAAGCTCTCTACCTAGCACCAAGAAATCCTTAAAACCAATTTGTTGCCGCCGGCCAGTATAGCCACCATCTCTGGTGGGAGTAGCCCAAAGGAAGAATTTCCACCCTTACTTACCAACGACACAACCAAACTGGTAGAACCACAACAATCAGAATCATAGACGCCAAAATATGCAAACCTACTTAAACCTAATTATTTGAACACGAATACCCCGAAAGTTCCTCTCAAATGAAAGATTATGTTTCGTGGGGAACAAAATATTATGCAAAATTCTCAGAAGTTTGAAATCTCATTTTGCAGGAGAATCTTCTATCACCATATATAGGTAAATTTTCATAGGAAAAGTCGAATATTAAAGAATTGAGGAAATCCATTCCAGGAGAATGTGGGATAAAAAGAGAATGCACGATTGAAGTTCTGGATACCAGATATATTCTAATTAGATTATAGAAATTAGAGGAATATGTCCAATTGTTATCTACGACGGCCTATTTTGTAATAGAAAAGGAGATGTATTAGCAGATGCTTACTTTAAAGTGGGATCCATAATTTGAACCGAATGTGAAAACAACTATAATGTTGCATGAATATTGATGTCAGACTTACCAACTATTTTTTTTGGTCAAAGAAATAATATTCTTAATTACTTCAGCAGTAAGGAGACCTTTGATGATGCATATGGCGACTAAAAACCAAACAAGACTAATCTATGCAAAAGTAAAAATTTAAGTAGATTCGATAGCCAAATTACGACAAAGGGTGAGGATAAATGAAGAGGATGATATAACTGAAAAAATTAAGCCAAAGAGGATCCAAATTCAATATGACTATATACCTAAATAAGGCATGATGAAAGTTTTGTTAATAGAGAAGTCTGGGAACTCATAGAAATACGAAGGTTCAAAGGGTTTATCTGAGGAGCAAGGCAAAGCGGAGATACTGTTTTTTGTTTCTGAGTCACTCTTAATAATTTGTGTTTGGATCATTGATGCAGTAATTCAATGACATATAATAATGGTTGGAAGCAAGATTAAATGTGACGAGGGAAAGAGCGATTGCCGCAAAAGCTAAAGCGACAAACCATCCACGGTGTTTTTGAACTCACAAGTTTTCTTTGTATGAAATAGGAACACATGTTACCTTCAAATCAAGGAATTTAAAAACTAAAAATCAAAGACTGTCATTTCTCACATCTACAAATGCAAGGTGGCAATGTTGCTGCACAGGTTTGATAATCAAAATCATGGTAAAACTCACAAGCCAATACCTCTAGGAGACACACTTCTTTATCCGGGTAATTCAGGTTCATTTATTAGGTGATGAACTTCCTAATTGAACTTTCACTCCTAGAATTCGCATTTTCTAGTTGAGTCCTTCTATTTAATCTTTAGGAGACACATTTCCTTGTTTAGGTAATCCAAGCGGTATGTCATACCCCAAATCCCATTGGAGCGGACTGGCACCCGTAGCCGAGGAGGCCCGGGAGAACCCGTTCATAACCTATACTTTCACATTTACATTACTTATGAAAATTAGAAATTTGCGCAGCACTTCGTTGTAAATAGAAGAAAACAGTACCTGTATCAGCCCAGCAGACACGCATAAATATATATTTAAACAGTAATTGGCGATCAGAGCCATCACGTCTATCAACCAAACACTCCTATGGTTGTACAATATGTCTACAAAAGTCTCTACATAGATACACAACTGAGTTAGGGTCGGGACAAACTCCCGCCCACAAAAGACCTTTATACAAATGCCAAAAATACATATAGAAACGACTTGGGATGCCCCAAAACAACTGGAGCTCACCACTAACAACAGAATGTCCTGGCTCTTACTGCAGAGGTGTACGACCTGAAGTACCTGTTCCTGCACCCATGAATACAGGTCCCCCGTGCGGGACGTCAGTACGGAAATATGTACTGAGTATGTAAGGCAGTGAGTATCAAGATGAGATACAAAAGATCAACAGAACCCAGATACCAGTGAATAAACAGTATGAGTAAACCACACCTTCTCTCTAGCATTTGGACTAGCGACAAACCAAGACAGAAGCTCTATTTTCTTTAGTGGTGTCAAATTGGAGGTAGATCAAGACATATTAGAGTACATGATATTTGTGAAAGGAGATCTACCAATCAGATATCTGGGGATGCCCTTGAGTATTAAAACACTATCTATAATCCAGTGCGTACCACTATTGGAGAAGATACTAGAGAGAATAATTAAATAGTTGGACTTCAAAACTCTTTGTCTTATGATGGAAGAATCTAGCTGATTAAGAGCATCCTATTTTCAGTACAAATATTTTGGTCCTAAATTTTCACTCTTCCTATGAAGGTTATTCAACTGGTAGAAAACATTTGTCGAAAATTTCTGTGGGATAAATGGTGTCGAACTAAATAAAACTACTTTAATAGTATGGGACAGGTTGTGCGTACCAAGGTCAGTGGAGGATAAAATATTCTTGACTTGTTGTGGAATAGAACTGTAGTGTGCAAGATGCTTTGGAACTTAAGAAAAAGAAGAATAAGCTATGGATAAAGTGGATACGCAGTTACTAGGAGCAAATGGAATTAGATAATTCAATCGATGCATGTCTCTTAGATGGTTAGGAAAATCCTCAAAGCAACAATACATATGAACCAGTTGGGTCTTCAGTTGCAGGATGTAACACCAATACAATACTTATCTATCAAGAAAATGTACAACCAGCTGCGAGGGCATTATCCAAAGGTCGTGTGGAGGAAGCTGATGTGTAGTAACTATGGAGCACCATGGTGGCTGTTTATACTTGTTATTGAACTGACAGGAATAAGAAATACCACAAACGAAAGAAAACAATAAGAACACACACATTTTATGTGGAAACCCTTGACGGGAAAAACCACGGGTAGAGGAGGAGGAAATTCACTATAACAGAGAGGAGTACAATGAGGAGACGTAAGTCTCAATGACGTAAATAAAACCATCCAAAAAGCAACCCACTAAATCACACTTATATAATAGAGCCCGATCCCTACGCTACCACCACAAACCCCCCAAAAAATCTCAAACATGGGTCGCACCGGGATCTTTTCAGGGCCGGATCAACAAAATTCGGGTCACAAACTCTAACAATACTCTATTTGGAACTTCATGGTATACTTTAAGCAAAGGATAGAATGGCCAACTGCTGGAAGGAAGTAAATGATATGACATGCACCCTACGCAAACACCAACCAGAAAATATGGAGCATCTATTCTTATCATGTACGTCTCATTAGGAAGGAAAGAAACCTCTGACTATTCCAACAAAAACAAACTGCAATTAGAATGTTGGTTGCAACTATAGTCCAAGAGGTCAACAGTAGAGGGGAAAGACAAAGAAGGTTGGAAGATGGGATAAGGCGACATACCATTTAGTTCTTAATTATATACTCTACATACTCTTGAGGGTAGCAGTAAGAATGGCTTATTAAGGAAGGTCGAGATCGCAACCTTTTTTTTTCTTTTTTGTTGGTACTTGTAGGGCTACAGAGTGTGGAAGCATGATAAATTCAACCAAAGATTCCGAGAAATTAATAAAAACAGTAAAATTGACACCACGGTTTTAGGTGGAAAAACCCTCTTTAAATAGAGGTAAAAAACCACCGGCGAGAGAGCCAAAAATTCCACTAATATTGACGAGAGTACAAAATATTTTCTCGGGACTAACAAGACAAAATAGCCCCTTACAAATTCTCTACGAGTATAGAAATACTCAACCAAGAAGTAGAGAAAGAAGAAAATATAAAGGAGAGATTGGCTATTGAAATGTTGTGTGGGTGTCTTTGCAAATGAAGTAGCATTGGCTTTTATAGCCAAATTTGGACCTCAAAAGTCTTGTCTTCATGTGTGAATGCAGCCACCGATGTTGAAAACACAAAGTTAAAAATGTCTTCATCATCCACAATTGTTGAAATATGAGCAACAATTGTTGACAAAAGGAGAGCAACAATTGTTGACCAACAAATCTCCACCTTGATCTCCTTTTGACCGGAAATACTCGCTCGCCATGAAAACCTGTTAACAATGAATAATACCAGCTAAGTCCAAGCAATGATCGAACTTAGCGGCTGGAAGTGGTTTGGTTAACATATCTGCAGGATTTTCAGTTGTATGGATTTTTTCCACAGTAATTTCTCCTGCATCAACAATATCTCGGATAAAATGGCGTTTAATATCAATATGCTTGGTCTTTGAGTGATGCTTGCTATTCCTGGCCAAGTGGACAGCACTCTGACTGTCGCAGAACATAACAAGAATGTGTTGTTGTAAGCCAAGTTCAGCAACCAAGCCTCGGAGCCAGATAGCCTCTTTCACTCCTTCAGTAGCAGCAATATATTCTGCTTCAGTGGTGGACAAAGCCACAATGGCTTGAAGTGATGAATACCAACTGATAGCAGAGCCGCAGAGTGTAAAGATATAGGCTGAAAGTGATCTTCTCCGATCTAAATCACCACCGTAGTCGGCGTCCACATAACCAACTACGCCTCCTGGATCAGACCTTTGTCTATCAAATACCAAACCAATATTAGGAGAACCCTTCAAGTAACGAAGGATCCATTTAACAGATTCCCAATGCTGTTTTCCTGGGTTGTGCATGAATCTGCTAACAACACTAACCGCATAAGCCAAATCAGGCCTAGTACATACCATAGCGTACATAAGGCTTCCGACTGCATTAGAATACGGGACATGTGACATGCGCCTTTGTTCCTCTTCTGATTGTGGACACTGATCTGATGACAACTTGAAGTGGGCAGCAAGTGGAGTATTAACAGTTTTGCAATCTCGCATTCCAAATCTGTCAAGCATCTTCATTACATACTTTTTCTGTGATAGAAAAAGTTTTCCAGCTTGACGATCTCTGTTAATCTCCATTCCAAGAATCTTCTTGGCAGGACCTAGATCTTTCATATCAAATTCACTGTTGAGCTGCACCTTTAACTTGTCAACAAGAGTTTTATCTCTTGCAGCAATTAACATATCATCAACATATAACAGCAAGTATACTAGTGATCCATCAGATATTTTTTGAAGATAGACGCAGTTATCATAACTACTTCTAGAATAGCCATGTCCAGTCATGAAGGAATCAAACCTTTTATACCATTGTCTTGGTGATTGCTTCAAACCATAAAGAGATTTCTTCAGACGACATACATGGTTCTCCTTTCCAGGAACAACGAACCCCTCTGGCTGCTGGATATAAATTTCTTCCTCAAGGTTACCATGAAGAAAAGCAGTTTTCACATCTAACTGTTCCAGCTCCAAATCATACAAGGCAACTAGAGCAAGTAATACACGAATTGAAGAATGACGAACAACGGGAGAAAATACTTCGTTAAAGTCAATACCTTCCTGTTGATCAAAACCTCTTACTACGAATCTTGCTTTGTACCTTGCATTTTCAACACCGGGGATGCCTTCTTTTCTCTTAAAAATCCATTTGCAACTAATGAATCGCTTGCCTTCTGGTAACATCACCAAATCCCATGTTTCATTTTTGAGAAGACTCTCGACTTCTTCTTGCATAGTAGCAGTCCACTTTGCTGAGTCATCACCAGAGATAGCTTCAGAATAATTCTTGGGTTCACCATCTTCACCCATATCTTGTGCAACAGTCAATGCATAAGCAATGTTGGCAGATTCTGTGATCAGTCTTTGAGTCGGTTTTCTTGGCCTTTGTTGTGGAAGTTCTTGAGCCATAGACCATGGTTGTGGTAAACCTCGACGTTGAGGTGGATGTTGTCGTGGACTCATTTGTTCAGCAGTGACTTCATCTTCTTGAGTGGTGGAAGAATTAGGGATATTTGCTTCCAAAATGGGAGCTTCAGTCTCAAACTCCACCTTCTCTCGAACATCCTCCTGATCACCTGTATCAGTGGAGGGAACAACAGTATCTTTTCCAGAAGATAGCATACCATTCTCATTAAAGGTTACATTCCGACTATGAAATATTTTGCGAGATTCAGGGTCATACAAACGATAGCCTTTAACCCCTAGGCCATTACCTAAGAAAATGCATTTCTTAGCACGAGGTTCCAATTTTCCCTCGTTCACATGAGAATAAGCAGGGCAACCAAATATTCTAAAATTAGAATAATCAACAGGGTTACCTGACCAAACTTCTTCTGAAATTTTGCAGTCTAGTGATCGATTTGGTGAGCGGTTTATCAAGTAGCATGATGTTGAAGCTGCTTCTGCCCAAAATTCTTTCCCCAGAGTAGAATAGGAGAGCATACAACGAACCTTCTCCAAGATAGTTCTGTTCATCCTTTCAGCAACTCCATTTTGTTGTGGAGTTCTTGGAATGGTGAAATGTCTGGCAATACCTTCTTTCTTGCAGAAATCATTAAACTCATTAGAACAAAATTCGAGGCCATTGTCCGTCCTTAGCCTCTTGATCTTCTTGCCAGTCTGGTTCTCAATTAATAATTTCCACTCTTTAAAGGTGGAAAAAGCTTCATTCTTTTGCTTGAGAAAATATACCCAGAGTTTACGTGAAAAATCATCAATAAATGTCAGCATATAATGACATTTACCTCTGGAGGGTACTCTCGATGGACCCCAAAGATCTGAATGGATGTAGTCCAAAGTACCTTTGGTCCTGTGAATGGCTTTTGAAAAGCTAACCTTTCTCTGCTTACCAAAAATGCAATGCTCGCAGAAATCGACTTTACCGGTACAATGACTGCCAAGATAGCCTTTCTTTTTGAGAATTTGGATTCCCTTCTCACTCATGTGGCCCAACCTCAAATGCCACAACTTCGTGTTGTCTTTGTTGGATGAGGCGACGGCTGCAGAACCTATAACAGTTGAACCCTGAAGCAAATACAAACTACCAGATCGAATTGCCTTTAGTAACACAAGAGCTCCTTTGGACACTTTTAAAACTCCACCTTCAGCTGAGTATCTACACCCTTGAGATTCAAGAGTGCCTAGGGAAATGAGATTCCGTTTCAAATCAGGGACATGTCTGACACTGGTCAAAGTTCTAATGACTCCATCAGGTGTCTTGATTTTGATTGTGCCTTTGCCGACAACTTTGCATTGAGCATCGCTGCCCATTAAGACAAGACCACCATTAAAAGATTCATAGGTGGTAAACCAGTCTCTATTAGGAGACATATGAAATGTACAACCAGAATCAAGAACCCACTCATTTTTTGACCTTTGATCAGTACCAGAAGCAATAAAACACTCTCCATCAGATTCGGTTTCTACAAAACTAGCTTCGGCAGATTTTTCGGGTTGCTTACCCTTATCTTCTCTGTTTTGCTTATTTTTCAATTTGTAGCACTCAGAGATTTCATGATTTCTTTTCTTGCAATAACGGCAATACTTAGAGTTTTTACCTTTGGATTTGGATTGGTTTTTACCGCTAGCACCTACTTCGTGGTTTCTCCCTCTAACTACTAGTCCCTCACCCGAACTTTCAGAATGAATTTGGGTATCAAATTTTTCTTTGGACAGTAGGTTAGACTTGACATCATCAAAGCTCAAGGTAACATTATTACCATATAGCATAATTTCTTTGAAATGTCTATATGAGGGTGGCAAAGAAACAATAAGTAGTACGGCTTTATCCTCATCATCAATTTCGACATCCAGATTTTCCAAATCAATTATGATGGAATTAAATTCACCAAGATGAGATTGGATGGGTGTACCTTCAGACATACGGAGCGTGAAAAGTCGCTCCTTTAACTGGAGTTTATTTGCAAGACTTTTGGTCATGTACAGAGACTCCAATTTACTCCATATGCCGGCTGCAGTTTTCTCATTGATGACTTCGTGTAGCACCTCACGGGACAAGCATAATTGGATTGTGGATAACGCCTTTTCATCCGTCTCTTCCCACTGCTCCTCCGTTGTAGTGGCTGGCTTCGCCGATTTGCCGGACAGAACCTTCTTTAGGCCATTCTGGGTAAGAACAGCCAGCATCTGGACTCGCCAGATAGCAAAACTAATTTTATCATCAAATTTCTCAATATCGAACTTCGTCGACATTTTTAATAAAAAAAAATCCCGGTTGAATTATCGTGTCTCTGATACCAATTTGTAGGGCTACAGAGTGTGGAAGCGTGATAAATTCAACCAAAGATTTCGAGAAATTAATAAAAACAGTAAAATTGACACCAAGGTTTTAGGTGGAAAAACCCTCTTTAAATAGAGGTAAAAAACCACCGGCGAGAGAGCCAAAAATTCCACTAATATTGACGAGAGTACAAAATATTTTCTCGGGACTAACAAGACAAAATAGCCCCTTACAAATTCTCTACGAGTATAGAAATACTCAACCAAGAAGTAGAGAAAGAAGAAAATATAAAGGAGAGATTGGCTATTGAAATGTTGTGTGGGTGTCTTTGCAAATGAAGTAGCATTGGCTTTTATAGCCAAATCTGGACCTCAAAAGTCTTGCCTTCATGTGTGAATGCAGCCACCGATGTTGAAAACACAAAGTTAAAAATATCTTCATCATCCACAATTGTTGAAATATGAGCAACAATTGTTGACAAAAGGAGAGCAACAATTGTTGACCAACCTGAATGATCACCTGGTTTGTGAATAAATAATTTACTTACCAAAAAAAATTAAATTTTGTGCTCAAACTAAAAATAAGAGGATAGAAAACATAATGTTCCCTTCGTTTAAATTATTTATGCAATTACATTCTTGAGTTTAATCAACTTCACATGTTTGGAATATGATAGCTAAAACTGATGGATTTTAGATCGCTCAAATTCACTTATAAATTGATTATTTTAGAATCAGGAAAACGATAGAGTCAAATAACCTATTTACGGAACATATTTTCTTTTTTTCCTTCCATAATAGTGAACTTCATGGCTTCCCTCAATGTGGTTGATTGAAAGATTGAGCCAACGACGCCATGACATGAGCTTGGTCAGAAATTATTTGTGTAGTTGAAGGATTTTGTCCCAAAACAATGCAATAACCATCATCATAATTCTCCATTCCATGTGCCATGAGTTGCCATACTAAGCTTCCTGCCATGGTTCCCCCTTCTTTTGCCAAATTGTACACATTCCTATACACGTTACTCATGAATGTGTCTCTTGATCCTTGACCTCTGCTAGACTTTCCGAATTCAGCAAGCACTAGAGGTTTCTTTAATATGGTTCTTGCATCTTGCCAATGGTTTGTTATCCACCTTTCCATCCACGCAAATTGTGCATCGTCACTTTGTCCGGACAACCTATTAAGGTATAAAAAATGTTTAGACTTGTGAGGTAATTACTATAAATCTCTATAATAAGCTTTCATAATTTTTTTTCCTATTTTACAATTTATTATAATCGAAACATTTGAAGTTGTGCGTAGCAAAAAGATTTAAAAATTACCATTGGTCAGTGTATGCATGGATAGTGGCAAAATCAATCTCATTGATAAGATGGTTACTTATATAATCTGTTCCAACTTGATAACCAGGATTAACCGATTTCCTTTCAGGAATTGAATCACCATAAAATCCCTCCATTCCAACCTCCAATAAGTGTTTGTTGTCTAGTGACTTCACAAAACTTTCCATTTCTTGAACCCAAGCCTGAAACAATATTAGTTAAAACGTCAGCCATAGGTTTTTCTATAATTCCAATTTATTTGGAAATATTATACTAAAAGGAGCTACTTGAATTGGAACTCACATTAACAGTTTTTCCTGAATAGTCAGCTTGGTCACGTGGCTCATTCATGAGTTCCCATGCCATGATTGTTGGGTCATCTTTGTAAGCAACTCTAGTAATGCTATTCAACCTTGTAATCACTTTCTGTAACAATTTCACAAATTTATTAACCACCATACTAGGGGTTAAAGATTATAGAATTGAAACCCAATTGATGGGGAGTAATTAGGACAAGTTATTGTTTGAAGGGGTAAGAATTAAAGAAAAGTCAAGTACAGTTTAAGGGAAGTTTGAATAAAATGCCTTAAGTTTAGGAATTCGGTTGTTTAGGTGAAAAATGTTGCATATGTTGTAAGCCCAGTACCTCAATGTGATTCTTGTAGTATTTTTTTAGCAAGGGATGAGTATAGAAATCATCGTCATTACTAATATAAGCTCCTGCATTCCGTGCCCACTGAACATATTGAGCTTTTCCTCCAAAGTCATTCCATTGGTTTACAAAGCTCAAGATTAAGCGAACACCGTATTTCTTAGCTTCCGAGATCACAAAATCCAAACCCTAAATACACAACAATCTTTAGTACTACACATGCATTTCTATTGTTATGGTAACTAAACTAGAAAATATTTAGTACGATGAATTTATGTTAGCCTAAACCTTTAGTTACCTGAAAAACACGTTCATCATAAACACCGGGTGATATTCGTAATGCCCTGTCACCTCCATCACTAAAAGCCCATGTGCGACAAACAGAAAGGCCAGCAGCAGAAGCATCTTTAAGAACTTCAGTGACTTTGTACCTCTCAGTAGGCTCGGCAGCAACATGCATCAACCAATAGGAATTGAAACCATTGAATAGAAAAGGGGATCCATTGAGTTCAAAATGGGTATCCTTAACACCTATAAACCCCGAATAAGCTTCACATGTGAGAGTTAGGAACAAGAGAAAGAGCCCAGAAATACAAGTCCTTGTATAAGACATTTTGTAGTGTAATGAATTATATGTGATGGTCACCTATTATTGGCTTTTATAGTGAATTGAAGATAAGGAAGTTTACTAAAAATAGTAAAACTTGTAGGAATAGGTAGACTTTCCTTCGAGATATTTAGATTTGATATGTTTACGTGAAAACATTTTTTCCATATAAAAAGTATCATGGGATATGTTGATATGATTTATATGAAGAGCGTTAAGGCAGTTATTTGGTTAAGATAGAAAGACAGGTCTGTTGGTAGAATTATATATGTATACGAAGAAAAAGAAAAATAATAAAAAGGAAAAATATGGAATTAATATTGGTTGGCTTTTAAGGACAGAGTTTTGATCACTACTGGATTTGATGATGAGATAATATGGAAACGTGTACTCAAGTAAACGGCAGTTTGAAAAAGTTAATTAAATAATGATAATACTTGACTATCTAGTCCAAACATTTGATCCGAATCTGTTTATTTTAAGTTGTCCCAGAAAAAAATTGAAAGTTTAAAATCATTTGGTGGTATGCTGGGTATTGGTATTCTATAGTACTATGATTTTTAAATAAGGAAAAGGAGCAAATGTATTTCTCAATTTTGTATCTCTCATTTTGTAAATATGCGGTGTATATATACCCTCGTTATTTGATAAATAATGCACATGTATTCACCCGCTAAATAAAAGATGCGTATTTACTCTTTTTGTTTACAGACTGAATTGAAAATAAATTCTAAAACTAGTCTTTCATATTTCAGAATGTGGCGTGATCAATAATACTTTAAAAAATATACCCCACAACCATTTTACCCCTTCAGATCCTACCCAACTAAAATAAATCAATTGCTCTTTTATTCAAACCCGAACTAAACCTATTTTATTGTTGAGTAGAAGAGAGGTTGAAATTTTTTTCAGTTTGATCGGGTCTAAAGGTGTGAAAAACTAGTGAAACAATTCTTTAAAGTCCCATGACATTTTGGAAAAAAAATCAGTTTTTGATTATTTTTAAATTCAACAAATATAGGTCTATCAACGAAAGATAAATATGCATCATTTGTTAGACGACGAGAGTATATGCACATCATTTCTTAACAAGGAATATTTATATTTGTTCTAAATCGCAAAATTGAGGGATATATTTGTCAAGACAGTCACCTCAGCCATGCCAACTTCCCCTAGATTAGAGTGGAGAGGTACCCAAGGTTCGTATCCGTTGAGGGTGATATTATTTCTAAGGCTCAACACTAAGTTGAGAAAGGTTGTCTCTCGAATTTGGCCTATGTTCGTGTTACTAGTGTTGAAACACCTACCTTAGAGTTAGCGCTATTAGTTTGGGAGTTTCAAGATGTGTTTCTGACAAACCTTTCTCGTATTCTACCTGATCGGGACATTAATTATTATTAGTTTAAGGGATTAATCGTGGGATTTCCTGAGTAAAAAGTTTATGAGACCGGTGTTTTATCATGTGGTGCTCCAGTGTTGTTTGTGAAGAAGACGAATTGTTCAATACAGATATGTATTGATTATAGATAGCTAAACAAGGTGACCATCAAGAATAATTATCCTATTATGCGCATTGATGATCTATTTGTCCAACTTCTGCAGAGTGTTTCTGTATTTTTGAAGAATGATTTGAGGTTATGGTATCACAAGTTAAGAATTAGGGCTTCAGATATCCCCAAGACAATATTTTCAATTTGTTATGGTCAGTGCATGTTACTAATTATGTCCTTTGGGTTGACTAATGTACTATGACATTTAAGAAACTGATAAACAAGGTGTTTCGACCTTGTTCGAATTTGCTTGTAATTGTATTCATCAACGATATATTGTTTTACTCACGTAATGAGAAAGAGCATGGATAGCATTTGAGGATCGTGCTCTCTAAGTTATCCAATGAGAGATTTTATGCTAGATTTTGAAGTGTGTGTTTAGCTTAGCTTTGTAGCATTCTTGAGCCACATGTATCCAAGGAGGACCCTAAGGTGAATCCAACAATGATTGAGGCGGTTTTGGATTTGGCTAGGCCCATTCCACCCTCTGAGATTCGAATCTTTTTGGGCTTGACTACGGATGGTTTGATGGGGGTGGGGGTGGGGGTGGGGTACTCTTCTATAACATCTCCTTTGAACAAACTGACTTAGAAGAATGTGGTTTTCCAGTGGTCTAGTGAGTGAGAGAGGAGCTTTCAAAAAATCATGACTCTATTGACTTCAACTCCTATTCTGACCTTTCCTGTGGAAGGTAAAGGTTTCACGACATATTGTAATGCCTCACGAATGGGACTTAGGTGTTATTATTAGAAAGGCCAGGTTATACTTTTGCATCAAGGCAGTGTAATGTCGAATAGAAAAACTACTCCATTCATGACTTATATTTGGTAGAAATAGTATTTTCTTTGAATATTTAGAGGCATTACATTACTAAAACAAACAGCTAAATGAGACCTAAAAAGGAGGTCAGATAAAATTGACCTCTGGAGGTTCTCCAAATATCAAAAAATTCCAAAACAACCTCAGGAGGTCAATTTTTTTAGCTTAAAAATTGAGAAAATGCTAACCGACCACTGGAGGTTTGTTTTATCAAAAAAATAACAATATTTTTTTTGCAAGAAAAAAAAAGAAAAGAAAACACCTAGAGGACAGTTTTTGCTTGATCTTTTTTTTATATTTTTGTAAAATCTGACGTGCGGGAGGTTGGTTTTGCTTTTATATATATATATATATATGTGTATGTATTTTTATAGGAAACTGAATTCTTTAGGTCAATTTTTTAAATCAAAATAAACGTACAACATAGTTGATAACCAATAAGCATTGATGGTCTATTGGTACAATGCATTGTACCACAAAGAAGATTGAGGTCAAACCTTGGATGGCGTATTATATTATTTTATAATTTTACTAAACAACCCCGAAGGTCAAAATGTTTCATTTTTTTTAAATTGTGAAGTATGGATGTGTAACAGCCCGTAAATTTTTTCGTAAATTTATCGCGATTATATGGAGTCCTAAAGGCTTGCGTATGGGTTAAATTAAGTTTATGGTGTTCGGAAGTACCCCGTCAATAGTTGTATGTGTAGATATTGGAATAAGCTTTCCAACGATATAAAGTTTGCCCAAAACAGAGGAGTATTTCATATAAGCGAGCACATTCGAAATTTCAAATCGGTGGCCAGGGAGCCTGTGAACAGTAAATCTGCAGTAAAATTACTGCAGCTAGGCAATTATTTTTTTGGATCAAATTTAGACGATCATAACTCCTTGTACAAAAAGAAATGTGTGAGCCACTATATATGGACGAAAATCTCCGAGAGTCTTCTTTCCGATGAAATTGGTTTCATCCAAATCCAATGTCTGAGTAAGGAGCTATACCCGTTTTACTACAGCCTATCAAAAAAAAAAACAGAATTGTGGGACAGATTTTTGGGTCAACTTTACACGACCATAACTCCTTGTACAGGAAGAACTGGGTGGTATACCTTATATAAAAATGAAATCCCTTTGAATTATCTTTCCAATGCAATTGGTTTCACCCAAATCCGATACCGGAGCAAAGAGTTATGATCGATTTACTTCAGCCTATCAAAATTGTCCACTGGGGACAGATTCAGTTTTATTTAAATTTTTAGGGCAAAATGGTCATTTTCTACTACCTCTTGGACGAAAATGGGTCTTTATAAACCTACACTTAGCCTCATATATATCATATATCATCCAATTATTAAGAGAAGGTGAAACCCTAGCCTAATTTCAACCTCAAATATTTTGTGATTCAACCGTAGAAAATTCGAATTGGTTCCGTAGTTGTGTTCACCATCTCGAAAGCTTCGAGAAGCACCCCATGGTTATGTAAGGAGGATTCTAAATGCAAGAGTTCATTTTTAAGGTATGAATATTGTTTATTCTTGATCCTTATCCATGAATAAGTATTGATAAAAGATTATGAGTATTGTCTTGATGTTGGAAGATATGAATTGTTTTGTATAAATTGTTAGTAGTAAATTATGGAAGTTGTTGTATTGGATTATGGAGGATGAATTGTGGTGATATATCATTATATTAGTGGTTATGTATGCCTAGTGATCATGTTGGTATTGGATGGTGATTAAGAAGGGAAATAAAGGCTAAGAGTGATGTTGAGGGATATTTCATGAAAATGCATGATATGTGAATGTAATAAGAGTATAAGAGGATGTATGTAGCACTCTTATTGATGAGCTAAAGGATTACTTCCTAGACATTATTTGGTGAAGTTAATACCTAAATGGTAAGGTTTGGTTGCTAATACTAGTTTGCAACAAATGACTTATTGTAGATAAGTGTTCGAAGAGTACGGGAAGTCAAGTTGGACTTGTATTGAAGTGGTTATATCAAGGTATGTAAGACATACTCTATCTAATCTTTGTCATGAATAATGACCCATGACACTCTCAAGTAAGCTTCCAACAGAGTCCTACGACACATGACACATAATAACATCATATGAACTTCGACACCACCAATTAAACTTGTTTTCACTTTTAAGATGTCCGGCTAGTAAAAAAAAATGCCCATATACTATTGTTGACTCCGAAATGGTTTAATGAGGTATCCATGATTCTCTACTTCATTTTCATGATATTGATTACCTATTTACATGTTTTTCCTATTGAGGTATCATGGTTTCAAGTTCCATAAGGTGTGACCACAAAGTAACCAATTTCAAAGATTAATTGAATTAAGAAATGGAATGTCTGTATTTTAAATTGATGATATGATGTATTGTATTAGTACCACTGATCAGTTGGCCATTGTATTATAAAGTTTATGTATATATGCTATTCCAGGGGTGGTCCCTGATGTATTGTATTAGTACCACTGATCAGTTGGCCATTGTATGACATATGTTATGTCTTGATAAGGATTACGGGAAGTAATGATATGAAAGTAATGTGCAGGTATCCCATCAGCTCTTTTAAGTGTGGTCTACTCATACTGTTTATTCACTGCTATCTAGGTTCTGTTGATCTTTTGTATCTCATCTTGATACTCACTGCCTTACATACTGAGTACATATTTCCGTACTGACGTCCCTCACGGGGGACCTGTATTCATGCCTGCAGGAACAGGTACTTCAGGTCGTACACCTCCGCAGTAAGAGCCAGGACATTCTGTTGTTAGTGGTGAGCTCCAGTTGTTTCGGGGCATCCCAAGTCGTTTCTATATGTATTTTTGGTATTTGTATAAAAGTCTTTTGTGGGCGGGAGTTTGTCCCGACCCTAACTCAGTTGTGTACCTATGTAGAGGCTTTTGTAGACATATTGTACAACCATAGGAGTGTTTGGTTGATAGACGTGATGGCTCTGACGGCCAATTACTGTTTATATATATATATATTTATGCGTGTCTGCTGGGCTGATACAGGTACTGTTTTCTTCTATTTAGAACGAAGTGCTGTCCAAATTTCTAATTTTCATAAGTAATGTAAATGTGAAAGTATAGGTTATGAACGGGTTCTCACGGACCTCCTCGGCTACGGGTGCCAGTCCGCTCCAATGAGAATCGGGTGATATGACTTGGAGAATTCCTATATACTTGAGTGCGAGTGAGAACATATTACCGTGGATTTTGTAGTACGTCTGCCTTAGACATTGAGGAAGTTTGATACTATATGGATCACTGTAGATGGGTTGACCAAACCTTCTTAATTCATACCAATTCAAACTACTTATAATTTAGAGAGGTTTCCTAGGATACATATAAGAGATCTTTCAATTGCACGACATGCCTATTCCCTTATCTCTGACCAAAGTACCCTATTTACATCACACTTTTAAAGGTCTTTGAAATAGAATTTTTGTACTCGGATGGACGTCAACATACTTTTCACCCTCATATAGATAGTCTGAGCATACTATTTAGCCATTAAAGGATGTTGGTGAAATTATAATAAATTACAACTGAAAATTACAAGTGTAGAAAAATAAAAGAATGTCTTCTTCTTCGGCCAAGGCACGGATATTTCACTCTTTTTAAGGAGATTCAAGCCTATTGCAGCAAATTATTTCACCAATCCAACAGTAATCCTCTTGACTTGTTTCCCAGGATACAACATACTTTCTTACAAAGAACAACTCAACAACTCTGGATAAGAGTTGAGTTCAAAGCTCCACAAAAAAGAACACCTCCCTTCAACTAATGAAATCTCTTTTTTACTATCTTATGTGAACTCTATGTTATCTTGTAGTGTCAAAATCATTCAAGACCACCTCTATTTATAGATGAAGAAATTTTTCATACAATGAATAAGAATAATAAATAGGAAGATTAATAAAATAGAGGTTACAATGGTTACAAAAGTTATATGAGTTACACCATATAAAGAATATGATAAAAAGAGGAATAAAGAGTGGAAAGATACATGAATTTTAAGAAAAATGGTGGACAAATTCAACCATCATAACCAAGAAATAATACACCTTAATGAAGAAATAGATGCAACAAAAGAAACGTGCAATAATGCAAAATAATGTAATGAGTTAGTGCTGCCATTGGTAGATGAAAAGTTGTAACCTTTGTCTACCTTTAACAATTGAAACAAATGCTTTATAAAGTAAAAAAATAAGCAATGTAACTCCCATGCAGTAAATTCCACGTCCCAACTTTGTTATGGAATTGAGGCAGTTAATCTATAAAACATTTGATATTAAAGTGCTAATTCATCAATCCCCCACTCAATTTAATATAAACACAAGAGACTAGTTGAAAGAAGACTAACATTAAGAGTAAGAGTGTCAAACGGGCCGGGTTGACCCGGCCCGAACCGGCCCGACGTAGCAAACCGGACCGGTTTGACCCGGCCCGGTAAGCCCGAGGGCTTTAGGGGTCCGGGTCCCGGTCCTTTTTTTTTTTTAAACTGAGCCCGGTTAACCCGGCCCGGACCAACCCGGTCCAGGCCCACCGGTTAACCGGCCCGGTAAGCAAAAAAAAAAAAAAAAAATTTAATTTTTTGGGCCAAACTAGCCGTTGGCCCAACGGCTATATTACCGTTTTTGGGTCCAAACGGCTAGTTTGGGCCCATTTAATTAAAAAAAAAAAATATTTTTTAATCCCCGATATTTCTGGTTTGCTCCAACAATATAAAAATAAAGAAGGTTATAAAGAAGCTGTTGGCGCTATGTTTACGAAATTTAAAAAATATTTCTTCCCGATTCCCCCTATTTGCTTGGTTGGTGCTATGTTAAATCCGTGCATGAAATATAATCATATGTGTCACTTTAGTACTCTTATTTATGCTAACTTAGAAATAAATACTAACCATGAGTCTGAACAAGTACAGCCTGATTTGTGGATGACTCTTATTCATTCACTCCTTAGTCATTGTTTTTTATTTTTTTTATTTAACGATTTAAAATTTTAATATCTTCTATACAAGTGTATATTTAATGTATACATGTGTATATGTTTATATATCTTATATAAAAGTGTATATTAATGTATACATGTGTATATATGCTTTATAAATTAGTGTATATACATATTGTAGTGTATATATATATATTATACTATTATAGCATATGTTTTATTTAAAGTAGTACGTATAGTCATATATAATTATATATTGAATGGTACGTATATATGTGTAATTGTTTATACTTTATATATTTTTTTAAAAATATATATTGTATATTGGAGTGTATATAGTGTATATTCGAGTGTATATATAGTGTATATTTGATTTTTTATTTATTTTTTGATGGGTTTGACCGGTTTTTAGCGGGTTTGACCGGATTGGGTTAAGTGGGCCGGTTCCGGGTGGATTTTAAATTTTTTACTGTGCGGCCCGGCCCGGACCGGACCGGTTAAGGCCAAACCCGGCCCGTAACCGGCCCGGAACCCGGTAAGATTGAGAGGGCCGGTTCCGGGTTGACCTGACCCGGCCCGTTAGACAGCCATAATTAAGAGTGTCAAACGGGCCGGGCTGACCCGGCCCGACCCGGCCCAAACCGGCCCGACGTATCAAACCGGACCGGTTTGACCCGGCCCGGTAAGCCCGAGGGCTTTAGGGGTCCGGGTCCCGGTCCGTTTTTTTTTAAAACTGGGCCCGGTTAACCCGGCCCGGACCAACCCGGTCCAGGCCCGCCGGTTAACCGGCCCGGCCCGGCCCGGTAAGAAAAAAAAAAAAATTAATTTTTTGGGCCAAACTAGCCGTTGGCCCAACGGCTATATTACCGTTTTTGGGTCCAAACGGCTAGTTTGGGCCCATTTAATTAAAAAAAAAAATATTTTTTAATCCCCAAAATAAATCTATAAATACCCTACAACTTCAAATCATTTCTCACACAATTTTTCACTCTCTCAAATCTCATTCTCTCTCAAATCTCAATTCTCAAATATTCAATATATTTAATTTCTTAAAGTGTTCACTTTAATTTTTTAATTTTTCGTTTACAAAGTACGAGCGGAAGTTTCTAAAGTCTCAAGCTTCGGATACTTCCAAAATTTGGTATTGTCGTTCCATCTCTTACGTTTAATTTTTATTTATTGTATTAATTGTTTAATATTTAATTTTATTATATTTGTGTATTTTGAATATTTTTAGTTTAATTTAATTTATATTATGGATAAATTAAAAAACCTCGCTGCTAAAGGTGTTAAAATTTTTTGTCCCGGAAGCGGTAGTGGTAGTAAAAAGCGAATTATTAGCGGTAGAGGTAGTTCAAGTAATAGATATACCCGTGTGACTTCGCCTCCGGTACCGCTTGGTACACCTTTTGAGGAAGAAATAGGTGTAGGTGCTCACGATATGGATTATGTAGAATTTCAGGAAAATTACGGTATAGAAGAAGAAAATGAAGTAGATGCAGTTAATGTAGACGAAAATGATGAAAATATTGCTGAAACACCCGCAGTAGGAGATGCTAACGTTAGATCTGAATCAGTTAATCTCCCTTCCCGTCCTCCCAGTGCCCCAAAACCCCATAAAAGAACTAGTATTGCATGACAATTTTTTGAACGTATATCAGATATTGAGGTGCAGTGCAATATTTGTCAACAAATATATAAGCATAGAAGTGGCGGTAAGCAAGGGGGTACGGGTACGTTAATGAGACATATAGCTGAAGATCACAAAAGAGAGTTAAATATGCAAAAGGTGGTGGGGATGTTGGTGGGTCAACGCAAACTAGAATGGACCCAACTACCGGTCAAGTAGCGAAAAAGTATAATAAATTGAGGGACATGGAAGAAATAGCTAAAATGGTAGCTGTGGGTTGTTTGCCTTTTAGTTTTCCTTCTTCTGATGCTTTTATTCGTTATATACAAGCAATTTATAATCCTATGTTTAATGGTATTCGTAGAACTACTTGTCGGTCTGATATTTTTAGACTCCATTCACAATATTGTTTTTATTTATCAACATTGTTAAAAAATATTCAATGTAGATTGTCCCTAACTTCTGATCTTGGTCGTGCTGTCAATAAAAATGATTATTTAACCGTTACTTGTCATTGGATGGATAGTAATTTCATAATGCAAAAACGTATTCTTGCTTTTTTATATGATGAAGATCGTAAACATACTGGACAATTTATTGCTGATTCTATTATTAAAATTGCCGGATATTATGGTATAGAAAATAAAATTTTATGTATTGCTTTTGATAATGCTTCTAACAACAAGACTGCTATAACAAAAATAAAATCTACGCTATCTCCGCCCTTTCCTGAAATTTTTCATATTAAGTGTGCATGTCATATATATAATTTAATTGTAAAAGATGGTCTTGACTTTTTTGAGCTTTATATTGAAAAAATTCGTCTTGCCGTTGGTTTTATTCAAGGAAATAATCGTAGATCGAGAATTAAAGAATTTAAAGTTAAATGTCAAGAAAATGGACTTACACCGATTTTAATGCCTGAGGAAGTTGATACTAGATGGAATTCTACGTATGAATTTTTAAAAACTTGTTATAAATATAGAATTCCTATTACACTAGCTTTTAACCAACATTGTGGTTCATTTGCTGATTCTGCTGATTGCATGCTACATAATTCTGATTGGGTTGTAATTAATGATCTTGTTAAGTTTTTTGAAAAATTTTATGTAGCTACGATTGAATTTTCCGGTGCTTACTATCCTACTGTTTGTAATATTTTGGCATATATAGCCGATATTTCTGGTTTGCTCCAACAATATAAAAATAAAGAAGGTTATAAAGAAGCTGTTGGCGCTATGTTTATGAAATTTAAAAAATATTTCTTCCCGATTCCCCCTATTTACTTGGTTGGTGCTATGTTAAATCCGTGCATGAAATATAATCATATGTGTCACTTTAGTACTCTTATTTATGCTAACTTAGAAATAAATACTAACCATGAGTCTGAACAAGTACAGCCTGATTTGTGGACGGCTACGGTTGATGCAAAGGATTATATAGAAAAATTATATAATCACTATGCTGATTTATTTGATTCAGCCGTACCTACAAATATCAGTCCAGCTGTCGCTCCTCATCCTCCCGAGGAGCCATCATCTTCTAAAAGGCCGGCACATAGTGGTTTTCCTGATTCGTTTTATGATTTAACTTGTTGGAACAGTGTGGATGAGAGAGCTTACACATCAACTTATCGGGAAGAGCTGAAATATTATCTGCGGACGCCACCAGAGGATCGCAGACGACGGATCAACACGCTGGATTGGTGGAGGAATAATGAATCACAATATCCTGTACTTTCAAGATTAGCCAGAGATATCTTGAATGTTCCAATGTCAACCGTTGCATCAGAGAGCGCCTTAAGTCAGGGACGACAGCAGCTTGGAGACAACCGACACTCATTGGGAAGCAACGCAATGAATGTTTTAGTTTGCCTGAGAGATTGGATTAGAGAAGAAAGAAGAAACCAAGGAATGGAACCAGAGCCCAACGACGACCTCAAACTTGAAGAAATTATGACTTCACGGGAGAACTCAGCAGAATCAAGTCCAATGCTTGGTTTTGCCCCCGTTGACGTCGACTATCCTATGCAAGTTCCAATTAATATTAACATGAATGAGTTGGAAAAAATGATGCATAATTTATAGATTTTTCATTCATGTAAATTATAAATTTTGGATCATTTTGCAATCAATAAAATTCCACAAATTCATTCACTCCTTAGTCATTGTTTTTTATTTTTTTTTTATTTAACGATTTAAAATTTTAATATCTTCTATACAAGTGTATATTTAATGTATACATGTGTATATGTTTATACATCTTATATAAAAGTGTATATTAATGTATACATGTGTATATATGCTTTATAAATTAGTGTATATACATATTGTAGTGTATATATATATATTATACTATTATAACATATGTTTTATTTAAAGTAGTACGTATAGTCATATATAATTATATATTGAATGGTACGTATATATGTGTAATTGTTTATACTTTATATATTTTTTTAAAAATATATATTGTATATTGGAGTGTATATAGTGTATATTCGAGTGTATATATAGTGTATATTTAATTTTTTATTTATTTTTAGACGGGTTTGACCGGTTTTTAACCGGGTTTGACCGGGTTTTAGCGGGTTTGACTGGATTGGGTTAAGTGGGCAGGTTCCGGGTGGATTTTAAATTTTTAAATGTGCGGCCCGGCCCGGCCCGGACCGGTTAAGGCCAAACCCGACCCGTAACCGGCCCGGAACCCGGTAAGATTGAGAGGGCCGATTCCGGGTTGACCCGGCCCGGCCCGTTAGACAACCATAACTAACATGCATAATGAAGGTGTGCTCTGCATTGAACCTCCACTTAGTAAAATAGTAATTTTTTACTTCAGAGTCGTAGTGGTCTCAGACTTGAACTATGACTTCTTAAGGGAAATAAAAAAAATTTACTACTTACACATAATAGTCAAGGTGTTGACATTATATTTATAGCCAGAATGTTACGATCTTGTGCTATTCCAGTTTTAATGAGTGCCTTTGAGAATGAGCCTAATTCTCATAGGAAGCGGCCTACCTCCACACTCACATAGGTGAAATCCGTCTAGAGTGCTCCTGTAATTTAGCACCCCACTCATACGAGCTACAAATTTTCATTAAGAGTTTATTTTAAATTCAACCTCACAATCATTACAGGTGAATGCACTCACACCATAGAGAGGGATAAAAAAGATAGTGCATTTTTCACAACAAGTCATCATTTGATTTGTTTTTCTCATTGAACCTGGTTATAGGATCTCTAGTCCCTAGGTTGGATTTCCTCACATATGACTTAAGATTCAATAGTCTTAAATCCCACCCACCCTCGATGTGCTTCAGGCTTTTTCTCCTGCTAAGTCCTTGGTCAACGGATTTGCAAGATTATCACAAGATTTGACATGATCAATATTACTAGTACCATTTGTCAAATATGATCTCACATTACTGTGTTTTCTCCTTATAGGTCTGGATTTACCATTATAATAATGATTTTGAACTCTACCAATTGCAGTAGTGTTATCACAATGAATTAATATAGAAGGAATTGATTTTTCAGAATAAGGTATTTGAAATAACAAATCTCTCAATCAATTTGCTTCCTTACTTGCTGAAGCTAAAGCAATTAGTTTAGCCTCCATGGTAGAGTTAGTAATAATTTTTTGCTTTTTAGACTTCCAACAAATAGAACCACCACTCAAAGTAAAAATATAACCAGAAGTGGATAAGAAATCATCTGATAAAGTGTTCCAATCCACATCACAAAAGCCTTAAAGTATAGCAAGATAATTTTTATAGAACAAACCACAGTTTTTTGTTCTAATTAAATATCTCATTACTTTCGTTATAGCATGCCAATGTTCATTACCTGGCTTGCTAGTAAACCTGCTAAGTACTCCTACTATATATGCAATATCAGGTGTAGCATATTTATTTTGATTTATAACATCATTTTCACTTCCAACAGGAAACAAGTGAACACTAGAATCAAATGGAGTTACAACATGCTAGCAATCAAGGAAATTATATTTTTTCAATATTTTCTCAACACAATGTGACCAGTCAATGAAAATTCCATCACATTTTCTAGTAATTTTTATTCGTAGAATAAAATTTTCCTCACCAAGATCTTTCATATCAAAATGACTTGTAAGAATATTTTTAGTTTCACCAATAACATTCATGTTAGAGCCAAAGATCAATAAATCATCAACATATAGGCAAATAATAACATGCGAATTATTCCAAGACTTATTATATATGCACTTATCATACACATTCGTTTTAAAGCCATTATCAATCATGCAGGAATCAAACTTTTCATGTCATTGCTATGGTGCCTGTTTTAAGCCATATAGGGATTTATTACGTTTACACACTGTTTTCTTGGCCAGCTCACTTGAGTTGTTCCATGTAAATCTCCTCATTTAGGTCTCCATTCAAAAAAATAGTTTTTACATCTATTTGATGAATTTGTAAATCAAAAATTACCGCAATAGCAACTAAAAGTCTAATGGATGTAATTCTAGTTACTGGAGAAAAAGTGTCAAAAAATTCTTGGCCTTCTAGTTGTTTAAACCCTTTAGCCACTAGCCTAGCTTTATATTTATCAATAGATCCATTAAGTTTTAACTTTTTATGTAAGACTTATTTACATCCAATTGTTTTACAACCCGATAGTAAATCAACTAGCTTCCAAGTTTTATTGGAAATTAGCGATTCCATTTCATCATTTATAGCCTCTTTCTATCAAATAGCATCATGTGAATACAAAGCCTCTTTTAAAGTGATAAGGTCATCTCCAATGTTAAAAACATAATAATCAGGACCAAAATCATTTTCAACAACTCAAAATCATCATTTTCTTTATTTCTTAAAGTAGAAGTAGAAGAACTAGGTAGTGACGAAATATTTTCTTTAGTCCTTAGACCCCCACTATTTTTAGAATTAAAGAAAAATTTATTTTCATGAAAACTAGCATCACCTGATTCTATTATCACACTATGTTCAAGAATAAAAAATCCATAGGCCGTACTATTTGAAGCATAACCAAAAAAAGCACAAGTAGTAACTTTTTTACCCAACTTAGAGATTTTAGGATCCATTAACCTAATATAGGCTAAGCAACCCCAAACTCTTAAATATCCCAAATTTGGCTTATGACCTTTCCATAACTGAAAAAGTGTTAGTTTAGTCTTTTTATGAGGCACACGATTCAACACATAACAAGTAGTCAAAAGAGCTTAGCCCTAAAAACTTAAAGGTGCACAAGACTCAATTAACATGGCATTAGTCAACTCAACAAAAGTTCCATTCTTCCTTTCCGCTACACCGTTAGATGCAGGAGAATAGGGAGGAGTAGTTTCATGAATTATACCCAAAGATCTGACAAAAGAACTGAACTCATGTGACTCCTATTCAATGCCTCTATCACTTCTTATTCTTTTTATTTTTCTATTAAACTGATTTTCAACTTCACCATCCATCAACATTCTTCGATATGGTTCACCATGTTTATGTCTGTTATCAATATCCAGAGTCAGCCCACCATCCATCAACATTCTTCATCATGTTTATGTCTGTTATCACCGCCACAAATAGTTCTTCGATAATGGTTGCCTGAGGTTTAGGCTCACGTTTTTGAAATATGCAAAATCAAGCAATATGCCCACTCTTGCCATAGACAAAGCACTCTTATTTTTGTTGTACATGTTGATTTTTTTATTGGTTGTTTCCACCATTATTGTCCTTGGGATGTCTACCATCATGTTTCTTAAATTTTTTCTTCTTAGACTTCAAAGCAGTATTTTTGTTAGTTTCAAGGGTAGCATTATTTGAAGAAGTTAAATTTACCTTCAGTGTGATGTTGTTCTCTTCTGTTTGAAAAAGTGCATCTTGACCCGTTGCTTCTTCTTCCATGCAGATTCTCATTATCAAAGTCTCAAGAGAGGTTTTCTTTTGCTTGTGGCGCATAGTATTTTGTATATCCTTCCACGAAGGTAGAGGTTTATCAATTATTCCCCAAACCATAAGGTTATCTCCAATTTTGACCTATTTGGACCCGAGCTCGCCAACAATCATTATGAAATCCTGAGCTTGGTCTACCACTGATTTGTTGTCCACCATTTGGAAATGAAAAAATCTTCTAGCCGCATATTTTTTCGCTCCCACCACCCTAGTGTCATACTTACTCTGCAATGCTTTCTAAATTTTCTTTGTACTAGAGTAAGTTCTATCTTAGTAATCATAAAAATTATCAAATAGACAATTAAGAAGAAAATACCGATACTTGTAGGAATCACCATCGTATTTTTCAACTTTCTCTTGAAGAGAGAGAAGTTCATCATCAGTCATGAAAGAGTTATCTAATTTGTTTGGGTTCTTCTTGGTTAACACCTATGAAACGTTGAGAAGACTTAAGTAGAAAAGCACTTTACCCTTCCACCTTTTGAAATGAGTACCATTGAATAAGAATGGCTAGTTGAGATATCCCATCTTGGCATCCTCGAATTTTCAGATGTTGTAAATGAATCTCCTTAAAATAATTGGCAAGGGTTACAAGAGTTTTATGAGTTACACCATATAAAGGATATGATAATAGAGGAATAAAGAGTAGAAAGTTACATGAATTTTTAGAAAAATGGTGTCCAAATTCAACCACCATATCCAAGAGATAATACACTTTAATGATGAAATAGATGCAACAAAAGAAATGTGCAATAATGCACAATAATATAAGGAGTTAGTACTACCATTGGTAGATGAAAAGTTGTAACCTTTGTCCACCTTTAACAATTGAAACAAATGCTACATAAAGTCAAAAAATAAGAAATGTAACTCCCATGCAGTAAATCCCACGTCCCAACTTTTTTTATGGAATTGAGGTAGTTATAATATAAAACATTTCATATTAAAATGCTACTTCATCAGAAGACATGCACTGAGCATTTGTAACTAATTTAGGAGGTCATTGGGATGAGTTATCTCCATATGGAAAAGTTTGCTTACTATAATGCTATTATTCCTTCATCCGGATGGCTTCATTTGAGGCCTTGTATGATCGGAGGTGTATATTATATCCTATTGGGTGGTTTGAGCTAGAGTTAGTGTTTTATTGAGATATTCTTTGGATAAGGTAAAATTGACTCAAGATTCTTGAGTTAGTTTTATTTCAACCTTAGTTTTATTTCAATCTAAATACATAGCACACATATTTATAAGGAAGAATGTTAACCATTGCTCATATATATTATCAGTATTGAAAATTTTTGTTGAAGTTTTAATTTTGTTAAACTAATATTGCTTAGCAATGTATATTATTACAAAGGATGCAATTCAGATGTAATTGCTGAAATAGACCCGAGATTCCTCAATCTCTAATTGTAATCATGGAAATTGATTTAGTGTTTTAAAATTTTGAAATTGAAAAGCCGTTAATAAATTTAAGGGACCCATTAAGCACAATTTCATAAATATAACGTTAATTGTGTTATGTCTTTAAGGGCAGATGCTTTATTTCCTTAATTATTGTTAAATTAGTTAATTCAGATACTTAGGAAGTAATGTATATCAATATCTAGTTATGTATATGAATAATTAAAATTTGGGAGAGAGAAAACATAAATCAGAAAATCGAGAGAGAGGATAGTTAAGGAGTAAATTAGTGAGATTTTTATTATTTTTCCTATATTTTAGCATCCTTATATAGTTTATAGTACAAATGCTATCTCAAATAAATGATGGGGTATTATGAACTAAGAATTACATATATACACAAATTTAAGTTAAATAATTACAAAAAATTCCCAATTGGTAAAGTAATTACACAAATTCCATAATAATTACAAAAATTCCTTTATTGGGTATTTTCTCTCTCATCAACATTATACATGTAACAACCGGTTTCATCCTTCCGTCTTTTACTCTCTTATGCTCCCATTATCAAGGCGTTATTTACTCCATTTTTGAAACCCCTCTTTTTACGGCATACTTGAAGTAAAATTTACTTGTGGTTATCAAATTGTAAGTTATTCAACAGTTAATTATTTTTAATATTGTACTTCATTAATTTTTTTGATTTTTTTTGTTCAACTTTTCCAAATCAGGGGTTTTCCGTTTTTTGTTTCTTTTTGCATGTTTAAATTACAGTATTATTCAAGCTTAGTCAAGTTAAGTAGTTCGTCTTTTCGTTATTTTTCATATGGTACAAGTTAGATCTGATATTTTCTTGTTTTTAGTTCGATTTTCAATACTGTTAACTTAAAATAGTGTTATTTGGTAATGGATAATCCTCCAAGTTTTAGTTTAGGAATTACTCAGTTAGATGCAACTGTACAAGATATTCCACTTGGATTTGTTCCTGCTGCATTTGATGAACAGGATCCTGATTAGGCAGAGAATCGATCAAAGCACAGAAACGACCCCGTTACAATTAAGAAATTGACGGATAAGGCTGCTTCTAAATCGAAGAAGTCTACTTCAAAAGCAAGTAAAAATAAATTTGATGATTCTGGCTGACCACGTCTGCCGAAGGTATTTACTATAACTGTATGTGTAATTTGAGACATGTATAATATTACATCATACATTAGTGTTTCATCAAAGGAATGTATAATATAGTTGCTCTGAAATATTATTGTAAAGGTTATACATTCTAATAAAGCTGATATTATTTTTTGAAATGTATAAGTTACCTCATACATGTGTATTTTATGTTTATGTTTTGGTCTGTCATAATTTGTTAGATGTATACATAACCATCATACATGTAGTGTATATGTTGGACTGAAATTTTTTATAAATGTATTTTCTATTTATGTTTTGGTCTGTTATAATTTGTTAAATGTTAGATGTATAAGATAACATCATACATTTATAATTGTAGTGTATATGTTGGACTGAAATTTTTATACATTTAAATAGTTTAATTTTCAATGTATAAATAAACCTCATACATGACTAATAATTGTTTAATGTTGGTTTGATTTATGTTATGAAAGTATAAATGAATATCATACAATCAGTAACTGTTAGCTAATTATGTCAATGTATAAATAACCCTCATACATGACTAACTGTTTAATTGTCAATGTATAATTAACCCTCATACATGACTAACAATTTAATTGTCAATGTATAAATAACCCTCATACATGACTAACTGTTCTTAAATAAGTAACCATCACACATGTTTTACTGATTATATTATTTTTCAGATGTATAAGTTAACATTATACATGTGTTAGTGTATTGTATATTTTAACCTTATACAGTTATAAGTTACCCATCATACATGACTAATAATTGTTTAATGTTGGTCTGATTTGTGTTATGAAAGTATAAATGAACATCATACAATCAGTAACTGTTAGCTAATTATGTTCTATTTTTTTCCTAGGGAATGAAATACCGAATTGATAAAGTCCCACCACACCCATTGCATATGAGGAGCTTGTGTAACTGTGCTTTCGGGGAAGAGATAAAGGAATATTTTGGAGAGAATGTACTGGGAGCATTTAGAAATAGGATTTTTGACATATTTCTGGATTTTCCACGGTGTAACTGGATAGGACAGATTTCCAAATACCTACTCATGCTTGAAATTCAGTAGGATAGCAAAGACGAGCTTCATGTTTGGGTACATGGGGAAATCCTCATTTTCACAATGCTTGAATTTGCCATTATAAGTGGTCTGAAGTGTACCGGTAATATTGATGATTATATGTATACTTCATCATCTAAATCAACGTCGATGTCGAGGTATTTTTCCGATAATAAAAGAGCAATAACTCGTTCAAAACTGATAACACGGGTGTAGAATGGAAACTTTGATAACGCTGAAGATGCTCTGAACCTGGCTATATTTTTCTTTGTTCATACATTCATGTTTTCACAGCATAAGGAAGCACTAATCAGTATTGCGCACTTTCAAATTGTTGAGGACGGTCGGTACATACACTTTCCATGGGGGAAGGTCACATTTGAAAAGTTAATGAGTTCCTGGCAGAAGGATTTCGACACTGTGAAGTAGTTATATTCATTTAGTGGAATGCCGCACGTTCTAAGTGTTTGAATATTTGAGTGCTGCTCCAAGGTAGAATCAAAAACTGCTGTCCGTCAGAGAAACGCTATTCCCAGAATACTAAACTGGTTAGTGCAGTGTATAAGGCCTAAGTATGAATCTTTTATGTCTGGCATATTCACTAAGGTAATTATTTAACTTTTTACTTATTTTTTTTACTAACGTCATTTCATTTATGTGCAAATATTTTATTTTTTTATTATTCTTTCCAGCATTATTACAAGAATATACAACCTACAATCGATGAAGTTAGGATCTTGGATTTGTACTTTTCAAAAGATTTTGAGATATGTGATCCAAAAACTTATGCTTCGACATCTGATTCTGGAAAGTTGAAAAGGACAGCAGTTGAAATTCAACAGCGTGTTGGTACCATTGCTGAAGAATTTGGTGATTTCAGCACTATACCGCCGTGGAAAATCCTCATAAAGGCTGGTTTTGAATCGCTTGTATCGCCTGACCAACCTTTGAAGAAAAGAAAGACTGTCATGTTTGAGAAAGAAAAGCAAGTGGTGATGGTTGATGGTACATCTGGATCTGGTCATGCAGTACATCATGGATCTGATTTGTATCGTGAAACGCATAAGGATGCAGCAGACAAGGGAGAAATTGGTGTGTCTGAAATTCAACATCATCATCATGTAGAAATTGGTGTTTCTCCGTAGAGTCACTAATACAAGTCTGTTCCTTCATCATCCAGACAACCTGAAGGGATTTCTAAATCAAGTTTAGATGGAGATGAAATAAAGAATTACATCAACAAATGTGTAAGTTTAGTTTCTTCATTGTATATTTTATCAGAATAGCATGATTTGTTTGTACTAACTTTTTTTTTCGTGATAAGTTTGCTGAAACGATGGACGAACTGGTTACACTAATATAAAAAATACCCGCGGAGATTGTCAAAGCATCGAAGAATGAACAAAATAAGCAATCATAGGTATAGCAAGTTAATTTCATTATATTTTGCATAAAGTTGCTGAAATCTTCATACATTCAGATTTTTGTTGTTATACAGGAGGACAAAATTGATAAACAACAACAAAGTCAAGAAGACGGATCCAACAAATAGGAGCGACAACATAAATCTGATATGCAAGTACTTTTTCTCACTTATGTTTTTCTTTTACTATAAATCAACATACTTATCTTATCAAAAATAAATGTTGTTTGTTTTTAAAATAGCATGATGATTATGATAAAGGATCACTAAATGATATGGAAGTGTCTCGTGATGAAGAATCTAATAAGCAGAACCTTCTTGAAGAGCAACAATTGCTGGTTTTTTTCCTGAATACTTGTTACGTACTAAACTTGTGCAGTTTAAGTATTCATCATACATTACCTTGAATGTATAATGATCAGTTATACATTAAACTTTCTGCATTTTCCTTTAGCAAAACACATGTTATTTATGAATTTATTCTTTAATAATAATGTCATTTACACTTACTTAAACAATATCATTCAAGAATCACCGAAAATGATTTCATGAAGAACTGTTAATTAAAGCGACTTGTAATTTAATTTAGGAGGTGAATGCGGCAAATAAAGACGCAAGTCGTGAGGATAATTTTGAAAATGAGGACTGTTCTAATTTGCAAGATTTGGAGGTATCAATATTTATACATTTAAACAACCCTCATACATGACTAACTGTTGTTTAATAACTAACCATCACAACTGTTTAACATATTATATTAAATTTCAGATGTATAAGTTAACCCTATACATTTATTAATGTAGTGTAGATAATATCCTTACACAGTTTTAATTTACCCTCATTCATAACTAAAAATTGTTTAATGTTGGTTTGATTTATATTTATGAAAGTATAAATGAGTATCATACAATCAGTAATTGTTATGTAATTATGTCAATATATAAACATCCATCATACTTGACTAACAGTTTAGTGATCTAAACGCTTTCAATATTTTGCACATTGTTTAACAGTTGTCTTAATAAATACAAATTTTTATCTACATGCAACTTGGATAATGATAACTAAAACATAAATAATAGGATGAGATTATGGCATATGAAGAAGAATGTAGCAATGAAGAGTTGGGAAAAAAGAACATTCCAGATGTAGAAGATTTGTCGGTATTCTTATGTCCCTAATATTGTTTTATTGCTACTATAAGTTTCTATACACATGTAGTTTCTTCTAAATTCTTCATATTAGGACAGTTAAATGTGCATAAAACATTCAATTGAATGTATCAAGAACAATCATACATCCAACATACAAACTTTTTCATTAACATAAAGGTTGTAGTTCATGATTAACATCATACATATTTATGTTTTTATTGCCATAAAATCGTTTGTGCATCAAATATTACATCGTTTGTTACTACTGATATATTTATATATTCAAATGCACCCATTACATATAGAAATTTCTTATCACGGGTGTTAAACTTCATCAAAAAATTTTACATTATACTTTGAATAAATGTTAATACACGATAATTGTTATTTAATTTAGGATGTGAATCTAACCGCTAAAAAAGATGTTACTGAAGTGAATTTGAAAAATTAGAAATCTACTGATGTGACAGATGTCCAGGTATTTTATTTTTTGCTTAACACTTCTTTTTTTACACAAAAATATCATTCTACGTGTTTGACCTTGTAAAAGTACGTATTGGGACTTAATGTTAATTCTCTGGTGCATTTCAAATTTTTCTGTGAATTTGAACCAACTGGATTGTATTGATTTGTTTCTCTACTGCATATCAAGTTTTTCCTGATATTAATGCTGTCATGATTTCTAACATAAATGTTGTAAGCATTATTATATTTACACATTCAGATATTATATGTATACATTACAAATCTTTATGTGTTCACGTAGGATGAAGTTGGTGGGACAATAACTGATTCAATACAATCAGCTGTAGATAAAATTTTATTTGGTCTGTCAACACCTGCGACTACAAAGTCATTGGATGTTGGTGCTTCAAATAAAATGACCGAAAGACACTGGGACCTTTCAGACAATCAGATTCCACCTGACTTCCCTGATGCTCAGGTTCGGTATCTTCAAGCGTCAAAAGAAAAAGCACCTGCCAAATGAGAAAGAAAGAAGTCCAGGGTTTTAAGGTCACCATGCATTTCAAAGTATGGTTCTGGCTCCAAGGATGTGGTTGATATCAATAAAGATGAGAAGCTGAAGTATGCTTTCGATGGGTACAACATCAACCAAGATTTGCCTAACGAATTGATGATTGATTACTCCCAGTGGATTGTCGTAGGATTGCTGAAAACTCATTCTGCCAAGTAAGAAATTTGGTATTATATTTTTTCCTAACAATACTTTGCCATCTTAATCTAAACGGTTACTGTCATGTGTAATTAATGATTATTTTACAGGAAAGAGACGGACAACCACTATCGAGTAAATGCTTCTGGGTTAGGTTTTAGACAATTGGACTTTTTCGTTGCATACCCACAGCCAAACAATTAGTTTTACTTGATGTCCGAATGCAAGACATGCTGGAACAATGAGGTAACTTATTCTAACTATTATCCATATCATAATTTTTTTGCTGATACTTAATATTCAATAATAGCATAACATAGCATACATTAAAACACATGTATAATAATATATTATACATGTTAACCATTGTATGATAACATATCATACATGCAGTACTTTCCAATATCATTTCTTCAACTTTAACCAACATGTCATGTATAATAGCTGTATATCATCATCTACTAAAAAATTAAGGTCGAAGCTACTGATTTCTTTGATTCGTTTTTACTATTTTACCCTGCTTTCACTTGTAGCATTTAGATGTGATCCTCTACCACTTGAGAAAGAAATCAAAGATACAGTTGGCTGATAATTATAGATATACAACGACAAGCTGCTTCTTTAAAACATATGTTTAGAAAAAACATACTCGCTATTATCCAGCGGAACCGTCAGTTGACCTATCCACACAACAAGACTATGCAGAACAATTGTGGAGGCTAAGAATGAAGATGCTATTGCTAATATAATTCATGGATTCTGTATGCCTACTGGATTACTATGGTATATGGTTGATGAGGTCTGTATTCCAATTAACTGCGGTAAAGAATTTCATTGGGTATTGGCGGTGATTGTTTTGAAGAAAAGATTAATACGTGTGTATGACTCACTTTCAAGTAAAAGGAAAAAAGAACCTCTAATTGAAATACAAAAGCTTGCAGTTATGCTTCCAACTTACTTGTCAGACAATGAATTTTATGATAAGACTGAGCGAACTGACTGGCCATCACTTGAAGCTTACAAAGGGAAGATTACTCAGCAAATTGGTTTTGTAAATGAAATACCATTTGATGTTGACTATGTGCAAAATATCCCACAATAAGCGTTTGATAGTTTGTAAGTAAATTAAATTTTATTTTTCATGTATAATAATGTTAGAATTGATTTACTGATTATTATTAGTATTATTATTATTTTTTGAATTCAGGGACTGTGGCATATTTGTGTGTGCCTATGCAGAAATATTAAGCGAAGGACTACAAGTTCATTTATGTGAGTTTGATTCTGCATGTCATCGTGCACGCTATGCTTCCTTACTGTGGCATTACGGAATGGAAAAAGCAAATGAAGGGTACACGAGTGATAATGGAGATCCGCCTCGACCAAGGAAAAGTGTTATCGAAGAAATTGAAGCAAATGCAATTGTTACTTTAGAGTAGCAATGTTTTCTTATTGTTGGCATTGATAGAACTATTTCTTATTTTTGGTGTTTAATGTTACACATTTTCAGTGATACTTTCTTATGGTTAATGAACATTTTATGTATGTCTTTTTTTTTTTTTCTGAAACAATTGATTAACAGTTTCTTACACAATACTGTTATGATACAAAGTGTTTCTTAGTCAAAATTGAGTTTGCCTTATATTCTTTTTTTTACGACGTGTACAAACAAAAAATAAAAATATATTGCCATTGCATTTGAACACATAATATTTTTACTGTAACGTAAATTTTCTTTTCAGGTAAAACTACATTACACTAATTATTAATACGTTAAATATATGTTACACATTACATATAGTATCCTATTGTCACACTTTATATTTTCTTAAACAAAATTTTCAAACATAGTTTACCAGAATCACTTTTATAAATTATTACACAATTTCATACAATGATACAAATGTATAATCTAATTTTATACATTCTTAAATGACCAAAACCATTCTTTATATAAACGTATAACGTGTAACATTTAATATTGAATAGAATGACAATTTTTCCTGTGAAAGATAATACACCAACACAACGTATAATGCAAAATCATACATTTCTTACTCAGTAAATACTAACATATAACAATTCATACAGATTATGTTTCAACTACTTTTTAAGCGAATGTTATATTTCCCGGTTAACATAACACATATACCTATCAGTTGAAAATTATAGTGCTATGGTTATGAAATATGATAAACAAAAAATTACACAATCTGTTCAAATACTATTAAATATTAAATAAACAAGTGAAACTCAAATAGCAACCAAAAAACTTAAAATTAATTGTTCCAGCATTCCAAAGAAATCTAATTAAACTGATTATACTACTAAAAACAAACAAACCATCAACATGTAGAAAAAAATATTATCTTCATCATGATTCCTTTGGAAAGAAACCACAAGTCCTACGATTGTGACCGGCTCTTCCGCATTTATCATAGCGGTTTGAATTTGAAGACAATGATTCACTAGATTTCAGATGCCTTCCTTTTTTGGCCTTCCAGGAGGTCTTCGATATTTGGGCGGAAAAAATTCTTCATCATCAACAAAACATGAAACATTCCAATCCTTCTTGCCTGGCATTAGAACTATCGGGAGTTTATATGTCTTCACTATGGTTTGTGGCCTGCACAATTCAGCGCAATAATGACCATAATCCTTTACATCCACATTTTTCCTTTTTAATATGACAATTCTATGTGGACAAGGTATTTCATCAATTTGATATCAACCATAATTGCACGTTCCACGCTCAATGTCTACAATGTACGTCCGTCCTGAATCATAAGCACAATAAAGATAACTCCCTGCTGGTTTAACCTGTTACCAAAAGGCATAACATGTTTCAGATGCAAAAATATTAATATACACTTAATGTAAAACAAAGTTTCTGTTCCATAATTATTTTAACACATACTGTCATCCGCAAAGCTTTAACACCATTATAAGTTAGAATTTCTTCAAATCTTCTGCCAAGAGTTATATTTGTGTACGATGCAATTTCGTTATTCTTACAATTCCATGCAGCAAATAAGATTGTAACTTCTTCTAGGAAACCTAGAATAGGAAGTTTTCTAGCCTCAACCAAACAACCATTAATACATTCGGCTATATTTGAACTCATCATTCTACCTCTATTTACTGGTGAGTGACACGTAGCCCATTTTTCATACCCAGCTTCCTCCAGATATTCCTTAACTCTTTGATCAACCTTGGCAACCTTTGACATAATATATTCAAAATCTTTTTTTTTATAAGATTTAGCCATGGAATAATAAAGGTCACTAAGTCTATCTTTGCTTTTCCTAAAATGGGTGCAAACATTTTTTCATAAATGCCATATACATGCTAGATGAGGGACATTAGGATAAACAATGCTTACACCTTTTATGATACTTTCATTTCTGTCTGAAACAACACACATTTTGTCTCTTTCACCAAATGTCTCTCTAAACTTTTGAAAAAATCAAATCCACGTGTTGTCATTCTCCGAATCAACAACACCGTAAGCTAATGGCAGAATACAACCTACATATAAATTAAAAAAGTCAATCATTTAAAAAAAATATATAGTAAATAACAAAAATTTACCTGCACAAAAATTTAACAATGTATAAGATAAAATAATATATAGTAAATAACAAAACAAAAAAGAAGTACAACACACACAAAAAAATTAAACGCAAAATACCTGCACCATCTAATGTGCTTGCCGATACAAATGTTCCTTCATATGGACCGCTTAAATGTGCCCCGTCAACAACAACAACAGGTCTACAAAATTCAAAACCCCTAATCATCGGACGCAATGCAATAAACAAGTATTTAAACTCATTATCTACTGCCTTATGCATCAGAATGTGCGATTGGGGATACACTTGGTTCAACATATATATATAATGGGGAATTTTTCTATATCCATCTGCTGGTCCACCTCTAAGCATCACAATCGCCTTCTCTTTTATGTGCCATGCTTTCATGTAGTTAATATCGACTCCGTAAACAGCTTTCATCTCTTTGATAATGTCCACGGGGGTGTGTATTCTTTTGTGATTGATTAATTTTGGAGCAGTAAATTCACTCACAAATTTACTTGTCGCAACCACATTATTCAGTACTCGGTCCTTAAGACTGCAACTATGCTCTGAAACAAATGTTTTAATCACAAACAATTCTGATTCATTCATACAAAAGGCCTTCATGACCCACTGGCAATCTTCGTTACGATAAATGAGTACATAGCTTCATCAAAATCTAAAAACTTAGTCATTGTATTAACTAAAAGTATTAATCTAGCGAATAGAAAGAAAATAAATATATTCCAGCAACTGTCCAGTAATATTATACACATCTCTGAATGTATAATATAAATTATACATTCAGTTTTTAAATAACAATAAATAAATAATACAACACATTAATCAAAGAATTAATTTCATAAAATATGTATTCATGTTATCAGTACATATCTGTAACAACTCATAAAAACTTAATCAATGTATAAAACAAAAATATTAAAACATAACATATTAATAACAAAAAAACAATAACTTTCAATGCTACAGTTATATTATACATATCTCTGAATGTATAATTTAAATTATACATTCAAAATTTTTAATTAAAAAATCAGTAACAACAGACAAACGAGTTCACAATCTATTAAACCAATGCATCATACATTTCTTCACCTAGCACGAGTTAATTATACATTAACCAATACATAACAAATCACATTATATATTCGTATGATAGCATTACATATCAACAGTTCAACAAAATACATAACATAAATTTCTTAACATAAAAAAATCAATATTTTATAACATCTGGAGAGACAAATGATATCATACCTTTTTTTGTTGGATCGTTTCTCTTTTGTGTTGAATCCATTCGCTATTGCGTGTCTTGACATTACTGAAACAAGAGTTTCCTTATCCTTGCATATCTGACTCACCATTATTTTAGTATTCTTGCAATCAGTAATGAAGTTTTTAACTTCCATTTCAGGCACATATAGAGCATACTGATTATCCGTTTCAACAACTATTAACGTAACTGAATCATATTCACTACCCTCGATACACATTACAGAACCAGTAGCTTTATCAAACTCTATTTCACTATTGTCTTTATCGCAACTTGAAATACAAAGCGAAAAATTAACCAAACCAGCAAGTTGTTTCTTTAACTCAACGTAAACCCTCACTCCATTGTCGTTTCTTATTACAATTGGAGAAGAGTTTCCTTCAACCACATATTTCACTTTAATTTTTTTTACACTTCGTCTATATACAACTCCATGGTGATCGTAGAAATCAATTTCAAGAAGGTAATAATTTCCGAAACAATTATTGCGTCACTTTTGTATGACTTATAACTAGTTTCTGACTCCCAAATTTCAGAATGCCGCAACAATATTGGGATATTCATGATGCTTTTTTAATTTCTGAAGAACATATGTAGAAGTATTTTGTTGCTTTATGGGATTTTTTTTGAAGAATTTTTTTGCAACAATAGAACTTGTTTCGTTTCCAGATCTTCAATCAAATAAATCAGAAAATAAAATTTGACTTGTATAATTTTTTGTTTTGAAATTCAAATTTCAGTTACTAGTTTTATCCATATATGCGTTAAAAATGTCTAATTATTGTGGTTAATTAAGGAATAGTGATATAATTAAGGATATCAATTTCGTTAAATTTAGGAATAACAGTTTCATTATACATTCCACCAATGTATAATGTGTTGACGATTGTATGAGTATATTTGCCAAAATTTGAGAGAGAGAAAATAAGAGGGGATTTTGTGTAATTACTTTATTAAGCTAGGGGATTTATGTTGTTTATACTATTATGAAAATATTGAGGGTGTTGGGCAAATTTTCATTTACAAATTTTATTAGAATAATTTTCTTGAAAAAACAACATAAATATACACCTTAACTTATCATATTTACATAAATTTTCACCTTCCACAAAGTAATTACCAAAATTTCAACTAATTATATATCTCATCGATGTATTGAGAGCTAATTATGTATCTTTACATAATACCATTTCCAAGAAAATACATAATTAGTTGATTTAGAAGAAGAGTGGAAAATTTGAATTTGGATGAAGATTTTGAAAAAAAGCCCTCCATTTAAAGGCAGTGACCAGATCTAAAAAAATTTCTGAAGAACTCAAGTTGCTACTTCAAAATATCACTGATAAAATCTTTGAGAAGCTCCTCCTAAATTTCAGAAGAAGATGAGACTGGTTTAGAAAACTTGAAAGATCTGAGAAATGGGAACCGTGAAGAATGATATAGAAAGATATATAGATAATTACCGTTGCCTAGTGAATATAATGTCTCTCCTATGTAGTTTGCTATGAAAAAGAAAGAATTATTTCCCATCCTCAAGATTAAATTGATCTGAAAAAATACTTCATGGAAAATGTCTAGCATGATAACATGAAATTTAAAATTGTTACACCAATAAGATAATAATTTGTTGTCTCAATCTTTTAATTCTACAATAGCGCGCGCGCACACGCACATACACACATACTATTACTAATAATTCTTTAATAATCATTGTGACTCCGATATATTGCCATACTATGATATGAACAACGACTAGCTAGGCAAAAAAAAAGCTCTCTACCTAGCACCAAGAAATCCTTAAAACCAATTCGTTGCCGCCGGCCAGTATAGCCACCACCTTTAGTGGGAGTAGCCCATAGGAAGAATTTTCACCCTTACTCACCAAAGACACAACCAAACTGGTAGACCCACAACAATCAGAATCATAGACGCCAAAATATGCAAACCTAGTTAAACCTAATTATTTGAACACGAATACCCCGAAAGTTCCTCTCAAATGAATGATTATGTTTCATGGGGAACAAAATATTACGCAAAATTGTCAGAAGTTTGAAATCTCATTATGTAGGAGAATCTTCAATCACCATATATAGGTAAATTTTCATAGGAAAAGTTGGATATTTTAAAGAATTGAGGAAATCCATTCCAGGAGAATGTAAGATAAAAACATAATGCACGATTGAAGTTCTGGATACCAGATATATTCTAATTAGATTATAGAAATTAGAGGACTATGTACAATTGTTATCTACGACGGCCTATTATGTCATAGAAAAGGAGATGTATTAGCAGATGCTTACTTTAAAGTGGGATCCACAATTTGAACCGAATGTGAAAACAACTATAATGTTGCATGAATACTGATGTCAGACTTACTATTTTTTTGGTCAAAGAAACAATATTCTTAATTAATTCAGTAGTAAGGAGACCTTTGATGATGCATATGGCGACTAAAATCCAAACAAGACTAATCTATGCAAAAGTAAAAATTTAAGTAGATTCGATAACCAAATTACGACAAAGGGTGAGGATAAATGAAGAAGATGATATAGCTGAAAAAATTAAGCCAAAGAGGATCCAAATTCAATATGACTATATGCCTAAATAAGTCATGCTGAAAGTTTTGTTAATAGAGAAGTCTGGGAACTCATAGAAATACGAAGGTTCAAAGGGTTTATCTGAGGAGCATGGCAAAGCGGAGATACTGTGTTTTGTTTTAGAGTCACTCTTAATAATTTGAGTTTGGGTCATTGTTGCAGCAATTCAATGACATATAATAATGGTTGGAAGCAAGATTAAATGTGACGAGGGAAAGAGCGATTGCCGCAAAAGCTAAAGCGACAAACTATCCACCGTGTTTTTGAACTCACAAGTTTTCTTTGTATGAAATACGAACACATGTTACCTTCAAATCGAGGAATTCAAAACCTAAAATCAAAGACTGTCATTTCTCACATCTACAAATGCAAGGTGGCAATGTTGCTGCACAGGTTTGGTAATCAAAATCATGGTAAAACTCATAAGTCAATACCTCTAGGAGACACACTTCTTTATCCGGGTAATTCAAGTTCATTTATTAGGTGATGAACTTCCTAATTGAACTTTCACTCCTAGAATTTGCATTTTCTAGTTGAGTCCTTCCATTTAATCTTTAGGAGACACATTTCCTTGTTTGGGTAATCCAAGCGGCATTTTTAAGGAGATGCATTTCCTTGAGTAATTCAAGTGACATTTGTAAAGAGACACATTTCCTTGTCTGAATAATTTTAGTGTTATTTGTAAGGAGACACATTTTCTTATTTGGATAGTTCAAAAGGCATATGTAAAGAGACACATTTCTTTATTCGGGTAATTCAAGCGGCATTTATAAGGATATGTATTTACTTTGGTAATTGAAGTGGCATTTATAAGGAGACGTATTTCCTTGTCAAGATAATTTAAGTGGTATTTGTAAGGAGACACATTTCTTTATCTGGATAATTCAAGCAGCATATGTAAGGAGACACATTTCCTTATTCGGGAAATTCAAGCGGCCTTTGCAAGGAGACACATTTCCTTAGGTAATTCACGTGGCATTTGTAAGAAGACACATTTCTTTGTATGGTTAATTTAAGTGGAGTTTTTAAGGAGAAATATTTCCTTGTTTAGGTAATTCAAGCGGTATTTGTAAGGAGAGACATTTTCCAATTACTTGTTAGGTGATGCACTTCCTAACTTAACTCTTGACTCCTAGAAAATTTACTTTTTGGTCGAGTCATTCTACTTGACCCTTAGGAGACACACTTCCTTGGTGGGTATTCAAGTTTCGCTTGTTAGGTGGTTCACTTCCAAACTTAAGACTTTACTCCTAGAAAATGTACTTTCTAGTTGAGCAGTTAACCCTTAGGAGACACACTTTTTTGTCAGGGTAATTCAAGTTTCACTTGTTAGAAGACGAACTTCCTAAGTTAAGCCTTTACTCCTAGAAAATGTACTTTCTAGTTGAGTAGTTAACCCTTAGGAGACACATTTCCTTGTCAGGATAGTTCAAGTTTGGCTTGATAGGTGACATACTTCCTAACTTAAGCCTTTGCTCCTAGAAGATGCACTTTCTGGTCGAGTCTGTCACACCCCTTTTTCATCCTAAAAGAATATTTTTAAGATCGAAAGGGTTTTTAATTATCAAAGTGACAAAAAAGATGAAAGTTTGCTTCGAAAAAAGATTATTTATATTTTTTATTCAGATTCGCCACTTGACATAATCCAATGTGTCAAGTCACCTTTGAAAGATCCTTTTCAAAATGATTTTTGACTCTTTAAACTGGTTGAGAACAGAGATTCCGGCTAAAAAAATTCTGTTGACCGAGGGGAAGGTGTTAGGCACCCCTCGATCCCGTGGTTTAACCACGATCGCTTGGTGGAGTGTATCGGCTTATATGACATTATAAAATGCATAAACCACATAAAGCATGCAAAATAATTAAGCAAGCAAACAAAACAAAACAATCCAAAATTTAGCGTCCAGTCCAATTTATTACAATCCAAAATAAAAATGCTGACATAACCTACACTATACCTTAACTATGCTTTACCCGATACCTCGGACCTTGATCACGAATATCCTTCACGTACAAAATTCTTCGGGGCATTCCCCGGTGAGTAAATACAAATGACCTCGGGGCATTCCCTGGCTAAATGAATACACTTTTCAAATACGATAAACAAAAACATTCAACAAATATTCCAAGCATTCCAACAATCCAACAATTCTAAATTTTTCCTACCCGAGCCTACTGTTTTCCTACCCGCTCGACGACATGTCACGTTCTACATCAATAATGAATAAAAAATAACAATATTTATTTTTATCAACTTTCAATTCCCGTCTTCCCCAATTCCGTCCCAAATTCATTCTCAATCCATGATTAGCATATGCTTACATTATTAAATCGCATTTCAAAATTCAAATCCAACATCAACCAATATACGATCAAGATTCAAACATACCAAACACACAAATCAATCACGATTAATCAAAAATTAAAGGAAAAGAAGATAGAATTGGACCTCAATGCCGCTTTCTATTAAAATTGCTTCTTCTGATTGAATCACGTCCAAAATCTCGAATTGAACCTCAACGAGACAATCAAACCCATCTTCGATCCACTCTCTTTATGGTTTATCGCTAACCCAAACCCCAAAAATCATAAGGGAAACAGACAAAACCAAATATAATTTCCAACCAGACTTTGAGGACATGGCAGGTCTATTCATTTAGATAAGCCGATTCGGTGATGAGTTGGCCAGAAAATTGAATTAGGAGTCACGACTAGCATATCTTAGTCTATTTTTGTCGGAGAAGGAGCTGGCTTTGTTATTTCCGGCGAAATTTGCCGGAATAGAGACTGGAATGGGGCCGCCACCACTAGATTTTAGTTGAGTGGTATAGCCGGAGTTAGGAGGGGTTGAGTCTGATGTCATTCATCGGTGGAGAAGGTTCTTTTCGGTGCGATTAGCCAAGTTTTTCTGATGAGACACCACTCGCTAGAATAATACTCTTCGATCTCTCTCTGAATCTCTTCTACCTCTCTCTCCCGTTCCTCTCTTCTCTCTCAATCTTCTTACATTCTCACACTCTTTTATCACGGTTGTGTGTATGCGTGAATCTTTATAGAGTGTGTGAAAATTATGTGTATTCGCTCCTCCCTGTGTTATTATTCAAGTGGTGTGTATATATGTAGTGTGTGCTGTATGGTGACGTGTCTGAATTGAATGGATAAGAAGATACTCGACAGTGAGTGTTTTTTTTTTTCACTATGTCAGTGAGTGTGTATATGATAAAAAGATTCTCTCCCCATGAATTGTGAATGTCCGTGTGTATATATGAAAGGTGAGATGATCAGATTATTGTCATTCTCCAATGGAAAAGGATGAGTGATGGTGTATATTGTTGTTCCCTCAATATTCCTTGTGGGCCCTTTTATATTTTTTGTTGTTTTTTGAATTGGTTTAAAAAAACAAATTTTGTTAATGTTGGTCTGATTTATGTTATGAAAGTATAAATGAACATCATACAATCAGCAGAGGTAGGGTGTGGTTGGGAGTAGGTGATTAGGATAAAGTTTGTTAGGATAAGTTAAAACAAGATAAAATTTGTTAGGAATTTTTTTAAGGATTGTTATTTTTGTATTTTTGTGGGGTATGATTATATGTTTGTGGGTATACGGTAGGATAAGGTAAAAAATGTAAAAAAGCTTTCGGAAAGGGACAAAATTACGTGTCTACGTCATGCCCCTCTTTGCACATAAACACAAAGTATTTTCATACAAAGAAGTAGACACTGAGATAGAATTTTGACCCGACCATTATTTAAAGGAAGAAATAGAAGGGACAAGGACAACCTAGTCTTGACTTAGGACATCCTACCTACCCAAATTATAAGGGAATCAAATCATGGGTGTCTCAAAGGGTTGGAAAGAAAGGGACCACACCGAGTTGGAGAGTCGAGTAAGGTTCCGTCGAGGTTACGGTCCGCTGCTTTGTTATTACATCAAATGAAAATTACAAGTTAAAACATAAATGAAATTACGAAAAATCCTATCTATGCAGCTTCTTTTGTACTCCTGACTTGAGTTTCATCACCCTATTCTTCAGGCGGGCTCCTGACTTGCAATTTCATCAATCTGTTTACTTTCACTTTTTCACCTTGTTGCTTGACTTTCAACTTTTTTACCTTATTGCTTGACTTTCATGAATTCGTTGTGTTCTTCAGGCGAACTCCTGACAAATGAAATTGACAAGGAAGTGCGTCTCCCAACAAATGCCACTTGAAATACGCAAGGAAATACGTCTCCTTACAAATGCTTGAACTTCCCAAATAAGGAAGTGCATCTCCCTATAAATGTTGCTTGAATTTCCCACACAAGAAAGTGCATCTCCTTACAAATACCGCTTGAATTACCAAACAAGGAAGTGCATCTCCTTACCAATACCGCTTGAATTACTAAAATAAGGAAGTGTGTCTCCTAACCAATGTCTCTTGAATTATCTAAACAAGGAAATGCGTCTCCTTACAAATGCCACTTGAATTAAACAAACAAAGAAGTGCGTCTCCTCATAAATGCCGCTTGAATTACCCAAACAAGGAAGTGTATCTCCTCACCAATATCGCTTGAATGACCAAAATAAGGAAGTGTGTCCCCTTACAAATGTTGCTTGAATTACCCAAACAAGGAAGTGCGTCTCCTTACAAATGTTGCTGGAATTACCCAAACAAGGAAGTGCGTCTCCTTATAAATGTCGCTTGAATTACACAAATATGGAAGTGCATCACCACACAAATATCTATTGAATTACCCAAATAAGGAAGTGTGTCTCCTTACCAATGTTGCTTGAATTAACCAAACAAGGAAGTGCATCTTCTTACAAATGTTGCTTGAATTGACCAAACAAGGAAGTGCGTCTCCTTACAAATATTGCTTGAATTGCCCAAACTAGGAAGTGCGTCTCCTTACAAATGCTTCTTGAATTACCCAAGATGGAAGTGTGTCTCCTTACAAATGCTGCTTGAATTACCTAAATATGGAAGTACGTCTCCTTACAAATACTGCTTGAATTACCCAATATGGAAGTGCCTCTCCTTACAAATGCTGCTTGAATTACCCTAATAAGAAAGTGTGTCTCCTTACCAATGTCACTTGAATTACCCAAAAAAGGAAGTGCCTCTCCTTAAAAATTTCACTTGAGTTACCCAAACAAGGAAGTGCATCTCCTTACAAATTTCTCTTGAATTATCCAAACAAGGAAGTGTGTCCCCTAGAGATATTGGATGATGAGTTTTACCATGGTTTTGATTACCAATCCTGTGCAACAATATTGTCTCCTGCATTTGTGGAAGTGAGGCATTGCAACTTTTGATGTATAGGCTTTGAAATCCTTGATTCGAAGGTAACATATGTTCCTGTTTCATACAAAGAAAACTCGTTAGTTTAAACATATGGTGGTTGGTTTGTGGCTTTGGCTTTCGAGGCAACCGCTCTTGCCCTTGTTACATTAATCTTGTTTGCAACCATTCGCATATGTCATTGACTCGCTGCATCATTGATTCAAACTCAGATTATTAAGAGTGACTCTGAAACAAACACAGTATTTCTGCTTTGCCATGCTACTCAAATAAATCCTTTAAACCTTGATATTTCCATAAGTTCCTAGACTTTCCTGTTGATAAAAATTTCTGCATGCCTTATTTCAGTTCACAATCATGTCTCTTTCATGTGTTGGCCTTTTGTTTTTCTTTGTGCAATTGAATAAGCTGGTAGCCAGTTTTGAAATCTTTTCTCACTCATTTTGACATGGACTTGACTCAGCGATAAGAAAAAAATGACAATGATTTTCTATTTGAATAACTGACTCAAGAAAATAAAGAAAAGATAAAAAAAATAAAGAAAAGACAATGAATGTCCCCATTTGAAACAAAGAAATGAAAAATTTATCTAGAAATAATTGTCAACTCTAATGATTATGCCTTGCAATTTGAATTAAGCTGCCTGATCTTTTCATCCAAACTTTCTACCAATTGTTGTTGAGTTAATGGCCTTGAAATTGAGTTGCTTCCTTAGGTCAATTGCATTTAAGAACCTCATTCGGCTAGTGGCACCTTGAAAGGATTTTACCAACAAGCCTCTCTTATTTTTTTTCTCAGTTCATCATTGCCTTATGGTGTCTGTAAGGGTTTTTCATCATTGAGACTCTTTTATTTTCATTTCTCTCAACTCACAGTCGTCTTATGGTGCTCGTGAGGGTTTTCATCGATAAAACTCTCATTTTTGTCTCTCTCAGCTTACCATCACCTTACGGTGCCCGTGAGGGTTTTCACCAATAAGACTCTCTCATTTTATTTCTCTCTTAATTCCCTATGGTGAGGAAAACAAGCAGATCCCAAAATGCATCATCATATGCATTGCATGCTTAGCCTTAACATTCTTAAGGATTGATCTGAAGGTCTTTCTTTGGTTGTAGCATAGCTTTTGGATAAGGTTAGAAGAAAAGGATGACATGAACCCCAAATAACACTTGAAGTAGGGTGGGACTTACAACTTTTCGAATCGACTCAAACAACAATGATTAAATCATGTCCCAGTTTCTTTTGACTGGGCAATTCTAAATTGTTTATTTGATTGGAACGAGTCCTTAGTAGGGCAGCCTACGTATCTTACCTCCGAGAGAGGAGAATCAGGTCATGCCTAGTTCTAAAAGCTTGTTCTTTCATTTGATTCTAAATTTTTTTCTTTTGTTGACTCTTTTTCTCTTTAGGACTTTTCTAAATTTATTTTTCTTGACACTCTTCTCTTTTTTTTAGGCATATTTTTTTTGTTTTTTGAAATTTTTTTGACTCTATTGTTTTCCTCGACACTTTTCTTTTGAGCTTTCTTGACTCTATCTTGATTCCAAAAGAGGGGTATGAAAGAAAATATGACTAAACCTCAAATGGGGTAAACAAAGGATGACACGATATTTGGATAGCAGAATGAATGTCTTCTTCATATCAATCCTTGAAAATGCAAGTACATATCATGAAATATGAATGAGAGACGAAGATCATTGGTGACATCCATTAAGCATTAACTTTGACTGAGTCTGTGCATCACTACTTCTTCAGCAAACTCCACCTTTGTTGTACATTCCTCACATTGAATGACTCATGATTTTGTGGAGATGATTTTCTTTTTGTTCACGCAGCCACTATTTGACCTAATTGAGTCATGTCTTTGAATTGATGACCAAGTTATTCTTGTGATTCTCAAAGAAAGTTCCTTAATTTTCAAAGAAGGCTTCAACTTGTCATCAAACATCTCAACACTCTACCTATTTTCTCGGATGCTCTCTTTTTCTAGCTTTAACCCTCTGATTCAATGTTCATGCTTAAAATGGATTTCAAGATCTGGCTGAAAATTCTACTAGTATGTCATATCACTAGAATCAACATAAAATGTGATGTGTAAAGAAAACAAACACATATTTAAAACATAAAGGGAAAGGGACACTTCATTTCGTTGAAATAAAAAATAGAAAAGTTTGAACATAAATGACACAGGGAGAAAACAAGATAGATCCCGAACTACAACCTTGAAATAATTTGGAAAACAAAAAAGAAAACAAAACAAAGTACCTGACCTCTTCCTAGTAGGGAAAGGGGTGACTTTTTAATTTCTCAGTCTGACAACTTAGCCATTGGTTTGCATGTCAGCATGACTAGAGCTTCCACCACGATCACCGTTCTGCACCATAATTGATTTATCTTGAATCATCTTTTTAATTTCTCTTTTTAAAGCACGACAATATTCAAATACTGTGACCCTGAACATCAGAATGATATGCATATCGTACAGTAGGATCAAAATGTCATACCCCAAATCCCATTGGAGCGGACTGGCACCCGTAGCCGAGGAGGCCCGGGAGAACCCGTTCATAACCTATACTTTCACATTTACATTACTTATGAAAATTAGAAATTTGGGTAGCACTTCGTTGTAAATAGAAGAAAACAGTACCTGTATCATCCCAGCAGACACGCATAAATATATATCTAAACAGTAATTGGCCGTCAGAGCCATCACGTCTATCAACCAAACACTCCTATGGCTGTACAATATGTCTACAAGAGCCTCTACATAGATACACAACTGAGTTAGGGTCGGGACAAACTCCCGCCCACAAAAGACTTTTATACAAATACCAACAATACATATAGAAATGACTTGGGATGCCCCAAAACAACTGGAGCTCACCACTAACAACAGCATGTCCTGGTTCTTACTGCGGAGGTGTACGACCTGAAGTGTAACACCCCCGTAAATTTTTTTCGTACACTTATCGCGATTATATGGAGTCCTAAAGACTTGCGTATGGGTTAAATTAAGTTTATGGTGTTCGGAAGTATCCCGTCAATAGTTGTATGTGTAGGTATTGGAATAAGCTTTCCAACGATATAAAGTTTGCCCAAAACAGAGGAGTATTTCATATAAGCGAGCACATTCGAAATTTCAAAACGGTGGCCGGGAAGCCTGGTGAACAGTAATTCTGCAGGAGAATTTCTGCAGCTAGGCACTCCAACTTGACACGATCATAACTCCTTGTACAAAAAGAACTGTGTGAGCTGCTATATATAGACGAAAATCTTCGAGAGTCTTCTTTCTGATGAAATTGGTTTCATCCAAATCCAACATCTGAGTAAGGAGTTATACTCGTTTTACTTCAGCCTCTCAAAATAGATTTTTAGGGTCAACTTCAAACGATCATAACTCCTTGTACAGGACGAAATGGGTGGCCTAATTTATATGAAATGAAAGCCCTTTTAATTATCTTTACAATTATACCAATTTCACCCAAATCCGATATCGGAGCAAAGATTTATGATCGATTTACTTCAGCCTGTCAAAACTGTCCACTGGGGACAGATTCGGGATTTATTTCAATTTTTAGGGCACAATGGTCATTTTCAATTACCTTTGGACGAAAATTGGTCTTAAAAACCTGCACTTAGCCTCATTTGTATCAGATGTTATCCAATTTTAAGAGAAGGTGAAAACCCTAGCCAATTTCAACCTCAAATATTTTGTGATTCAACCGTAGAAAATTCAAATTGGTTCCGTAGTTGTGTTCACCATCTCGAAAGCTTCGAGAAGCACCCCATGGTTATGTAAGGAGGATCCTAAATACAAGAGTTCATTGTTAAGGTATGAATAATGTTTATTCTTGATTCTTATCCATGAATAAGTATTGATAAAGGATTATGAGTATTGTCTTGATGTTGGAAGATAACTAGAAACATAGTTATGAATTGTTGTGTATAAATTGTTAGTAGTAAGTTATGGAAGTTGTTGTATTGGATTATGGAGGATGAATTGTGGTGATATATCATTATATTAGTGGTTATGTATGCCTAATGATCATGTTGGTATTGGATGGTGATTAAGAAGGGAAATAAAGACTAAGAGTGATGTTGAGGGATATTTCATGAAAATGCATGATATGTGAATGTAATATGAGTATAAGAGGATGTATGTAGTACTCTTATTGATGAGCTAAAGGATACTTCCTAGACATTATTTGGTGAAGTTAATACCTAAATGTTAAGGTTTGGTTGCTAATACTAGTTTGCCACAAATGACTTATTGTAGATAAGTGTTCGAAGAGTACGGGAAGTCACTTGTATTGAAGTGGTTATATCAAGGTATGTAAGACATACTCTATCTATTCTTTGGCATGAATAATGACCCATGGCACTCTCAAGTAAGCTTCCAACATTTTCCTACGACACATGACACATAACAACATCATATGATCTTCGACACTATCAATTGAACTTGTTTTCACTTTTAAGATGTCCGGCTAGTCAAAAAAATGTCCATTTACTATTGTTGACTCCGAAATGGGTTTAATGAGGTATCCATGATTCTCTACCTCATCTTCATTATATTGATTACCTAATTACATGTTTTTCCTATTGAGGTATCATGGTTTCAAGTTCTATAAAGTGTGACCACAAAGTAACCAATCTCAAAGATTAATTGAATTAAGAATGGAATGTCTGTATTTTAAATTAATGATATGATGTAATGTATTAGTACCACTAATCAGTTGGCCATTGTATTATAAAGATTATGTATATATGCTATTCCAGGGGTGGTCCCTGATGTATTGTATAGTACCACTGATCAGTTGACCATTGTATGACATATGTTATGTATTGATAAGGATTACGGGAAGTAATGATATGAAAGTAATGTGCAGGTATCCCATTAGTTCTTTTAAGTGTGGTCTACTCATACTATTTATTCACTGGTATCTGGGTTCTGTTGATCTTTTGTATCTCATCTTGATACTCACTGCCTTACATACTGAGTACATATTTCTGTACTGACGTCCCTCACGGGGGACCTGCATTCATGCCTGCAGGAATAGGTACTTCAGGTCGTACACCTCCGCAGTAAGAGCCAGGACATTCTGTTGTTAGTGGTGAGCTCCAGTTTTTTCGGGGCATCCAAGTCATCTCTATATGTACCTTTGGTATTTGTATAAAAGTCTTTTGTGGGCGGGAGTTTGTCCCGACCCCAACTCAGTTGTGTATCTATGTGGAGGCTTTTGTAGACATATTGTACAACCATAAGAGTGTTTGGTTGATAGACGTGATGTCTCTGACGGCCAAATTACTGTTCATATATATATTTATGCATGTCTGCTGGGTTGATACAGGTACTGTTTTCTTCTATTTACAACGAAGTGCTGCCCAAATTTCTAATTTTCATAAGTAATGTAGATGTGAAAGTATAGGTTATGAACGGGTTCTCCCTGGCCTCCTAGGCTACGGGTGCCAGTCTACTCCAATAGGATTCGGGGTATGACAGAAGTGGTATCAGAGAAGTTCGTCCTAGTGAGTCTACAAAGCCGTGTCTACGTAGAATCTCGTTTATTGGTGTGTTGTGCACCACATCTATAAACAGGAGGCTATTGAACATTTAGGGATTGTTTCCACTCTTCATTTCTTAGATCGTGCAATAGATCCCATATTAGAGATAAAGTCATAATCAATCGCTTAATCCAATTGTTTCTTTTTTATTTATTATAGTGACGATGCCGGTTACAAGGAGAAAGAATAAGTGGAAGCGAGTAGATGCAGTGACCGGAGAAGGTACTAGTAAGTCACCACCGACACAAGCTGAGCAGAGTAAGTCTCAAGCTGAGCATATATCAGACGCTTCTTCTCCTCTGGAAAGGCCGTCTATTAATGCTGTTGATCGATATTTGAGGGATGCAGTACAACTTCTGACGCGTATAGTTGCCGGTCAAGTTCAAGGGCAAGCTATTCCTACCACGGGTTCTAGTGGTACGGATAGAGCAGCTAGCCTTCGGACTCAGGATTTTCTAAAACTGTATCCTCCTACTTTTACCGGATCAGATATTAATGAAGACCCGCAGGACTTTGTCGATCAAACCCAAAGGGCTCTAGATGTTATGCATATATCCGGTAAAGAGATGGTTGAGCTAGCAGCATATAGACTGAAAGGAGAGGCTATATTGTGGTACGAGGATTGGAAACGATCTAGGGGTATTGATGCACCTCCAACTACGTGGGGAGAGTTCAAAGATGCATTTATTGATCATTATCTTCCACTTGAGACTCGTCAGGCCCATGCAGATCAATTCTTAAATCTTCGTTAGGGTAATATAAGTGTAAGGGAGTATAGTCTTCGATTAACTCCTTGTCTCGATATTCTTCTAATGTGGTAGCTACTATGGACGACAGAGTTCATCACTATGTGAATAGATTGGAACCATACTTGGTTAGAGATTGTACCATTGCTGCTTTGAACAAGGACATGGATATAGCGAGGATACAAGCTTTCACTCAGAAGATGGAAAGATCAGAGGCAAAGAAGAAGAACCCAGGAATCAGAAAAAGGATATTCTAACCGGCCCAGAGCAATAGGGCAGTTTGTGGCATCTCAGAGAGGTTTTAGGCCTTCGTTCTCTCATAGATTGCCTAGCCCGTTATCTTCTTATCCTGCAATTAGTGCTCCACCACAATTTCAAAGGATCAGAGGTAATCAGTTCGGGCAAAGCAGTGAAAATCAGAGTTCGCGAACAGTGGGGTATCAAGGGCAAGGGAGTATGAGTCAATTGATACCTCCACGACACACGTTGCCCCATATGTAGAAAATTTCACGTTGGCGAATGTCGGCTTGGACGCACATTGCTTTTGATGCGGTAAGCCGGGGCATATGGCTAGAGAATGCCCACGCAGGACCACAGGTAGTATAACAGGACCTACCGGATCAGCTGTTGCATCATCTTTGGTGCCTTCCTTTGAGTAGGGGTTCACAACCTATAGGTCACGGTAGAGGTGATAGAGGAGCAGCTAGTGCTAGCGGAGCTCAGAACCGTGTGTATGCCCTAGCAGATCGGCAGAATTTAGAGGCTTCTCCAGACGAGGTTACAGGTACGTTGTCCATCTTTGCATTTGATGTGTATTCCTTAATTGATCTTGGTTCTACATTATCGTATGCTACTCCTTTGGTTGCGGAAGGTTCGGAAGAACACCCGAATTATTAGCCAAGCCATTTGAAGTATCAACGCCAGTGGGGGAATCTCTTATAGCTAGGAATGTTTATCGAAATTTGCGTTGTGAATATTTGTGGTCATGATACGATGGCCGATCTTGTTGAGTTAGAAACGGTAGATTTTGATGTTATTATGGGCATGGATTGGTTAGCGTCTTGTTATGCTTACAGTAGAATTGCCGTTTTAAGGAAGGTATATTTCTATTTCCGAAATGAGTCAGTCCCTGAATGGAAGGGTAATGTTGGCGCGCCGAGAAGTAGATTTAATTTCTTACATTAAGGCAAGAAAAAATGATTTCCAAGGGGTACATATACATCGGTTAAGGTAAGGGAATACAGAGGCAGAGCCGCCAACTTTTCAGACCGTTTCCGGTTGTGAATGAATTTCCTGATGTATTTCCTGAAAGACTACCTAGGTTTACCTCCTGAACGAGAAGTGGAGTTTGGTATTGATTTGTTGCCAGACACACAGCCAATCCTCAATTCCTCCTTATAGAATGGGCACCAGCAGAGTTGGCGAGAATGAAAGAGCAATTGAAAGACTTGCTAGAGAGGGATTCATCAGGGCCTAGTATGTCCCCTTAGGGAGCACCAGTATTGTTTGTGCATAAGAAAGGATGGTTCGCTGAGGATGTGTTTTGACTATCGACAATTGAATAAGGTGACTATCAAGAATAAATACCCTCTTCCCCGAATTGATGATTTTTTTTGACCAGTTGTAGGGTTGCCCAGTGTTTTTCCAAGATTGACTTGAGATCAGGCTATCATCAAGTAAGAGTCAAGGATAAAGATATACCCAAGACAGCTTTCCGAACACGGTATGGGTCATTATGAATTCCTGGTTATGTCATTCGGGCTGACAAATGCACCCGCAGTTTTTATGGATCTGATGAATAGGCTGTTTAAGCAATTTCTAGATGTGTTCGTGATAGTTTTCATAGATGATATTCTGGTCTACTCTAGATCAGAAGAGGACCATGTTAATCACTTAAGGTAGGCGTTGCAGATTCTTCGTGATCGTAAGCTGTATGCAAAGTTTTCTAAATGCGAGTTTTGGCTCAAGTCAGTGGCATTTTTGGGCCATATTGTATCCAGTGAAGGCATAAAAGTTGACACTCAGAAGATTGAGGTTGTGAAGAGTTGTCCAAGACCGACGACGCCTACGGAGATTCGTAGTTTCCTCGGGTTGGCAGGTTATTATAGAAGGTTTGTTGAAGGTTTTTCTTCTATTTCTGGCACCATTGACTAAGTTGACGCATAAAGCCTCCAAGTTTCAATGGAATGATGCTTGGTGTGAAAGAGTTTCTAGGATCTGAAGAGCAAGTTGACTTCTACAACCGGTATTGGTACTTCCTGAAGGCACAAAAGGGTATGCAGTGTACTGTGATGCTTCGAGAATTGGCTTAGGATGCGTACTAATGCAACATGGTAGAGTAATAGCCTATGGCTCTAGACAGTTGCGACCTCATGAGAGAAATTATCCCACGCATGATCTTGAGCTAGCTGCAGGTTGTATTTGCTTTGAAGATATGGCGCCACTACTTTATATGGGGTTCATGTTGACATATATACCGATCATAAGAGCCTGCAATATATCTTCAGTCAGGAAAGATCTAAACTTGAGTGCAGCGAGATAGCTTGAATTGTTGAAAGATTATGTTGTTGATATCTTGTATCATCCAGTGAAAGCGATGTGGTAGCGGATGCTCTGAGTCGTAAGTCTAAAATGGCATCTATAGAAAAGTAGGGGATGATTAATGATCTTCACCAACTAGCTAATTTGGGAGTTCAACTTCTCGAAACTCCAGATGAAGAGGTTATTGTACGTAATGCAGCGGAATCTTCATTGATAGCTGAACGTGAAAGAGAAGCAGTATGCAGATCCAATTTTATTTGCAGCTTATGGAGGATGTGCAGAGTGGCACGACAAAGGCATTTGAGCTTACGCGAGAAGGAGTGCTTCAGTGTCAGAATCGTTTATGTGTACCTGAAGTAGTTGAGCTAAGAAAGAGAATTATGATAGAAGCACACTGCTCAAGGTATTCCATCCATCCAGGGTCGACTAAGATTATCAAGATTTGAAAGCAATATATTGGTGGAATGACATGAAGAAGAATATTGCCGAATTTGTAGCTGAATGTCCGAATTGGTCAAAGAGTCAAAGTAGAACACCAGAAACCCGGTGGTTACATGCAATGTATAGATCTTCCAGTCTGGAAGTGGGACAAGATCAATATGGATTTCATCATGGGGTTTGCCTCGTACATATCGGAAGTTTGATTCCCATATGGGTGATCATTGATAGTCTTACCAAATCTGCGCACTTTCTTACCAGTTAAGACAACTTATACGGTGGAAGAGTATGCGAAGTTGTATATTAAGGAAATCGTTCGGTTACATGGAGTTCCAATTTCCATTATATCCGATCGAGGAGCCCAATTTACCGCGAATTTCTGGAAGTCTTTTCAAAGGAGTTTGGGGACACAAGTAAATCTAGTACGACTTTCCATCCTCAAACGGACGGACAAGCGGAACGTACCATCCAGACACTTGAAGAATGCTACGAGCATGTGTATTAGATTTCAAAGGCAACTGGGATGATCACCTACCTCTTATCGAGTTTGCCTACAATAATAGCTATCATTCAAGTATCAAAATGACACCATATGAAAGGCATTGTATGGAAGAAAGTGTAGATCACCAATAGGATGGTTTGAAGCCGGTGATGCGGTCTTATTTGGACCGGATCTTGTTTATCAAGCAATGGAGAAGGTTAAAGTGATCCAACAACGGCTTGCAACAGCTCAAAGTCGACACAATTCTTATGCGGATTGTTAGAAGAAGAGGACTTGAGTTTTCTATCACGATTGGGTATTCTTGAAAGTATCACCAATGAAAGGAGTGATGAGGTTTGGCAAGAAAGGAAAGTTAAGTCCACGATACATAGGTCCGTATAAGATCATTCAAAGATTTGGACAAGTTGCTTATGAGTTAGAGCTACCTCAAGAGCTCTCAGCAGTTCATCCCGTATTTCATGTTTCGATGCTTCGCAAGTACATCGGAGATCCATCGCACATCACTACTACGAAGATGTACAAGTTTCAGAAGATCTCACTTTTGCAGAAAATGCCTATTGCTATTATTGATCGCCAAATTAAAAAGGATAAGGAATAAAGAGATAGCATCGGTAAAAGTACTTTGGAGGAATCAACAAGTTGAGGAGATCACATGGGAAGCCGAGGAAGCGATGAAGATTAAGTACCCTTACCTATTCAACGATGAGGAGGAAGTTCATGAGATGGAAGAAGAACAATAACAAGTAAGTGTTTGTTTTTATGCAAGGGATGTTATGATGAATGAATATGTTAATTGTAAGGCTTGGACATATCTTAATTGAGTAACTATGATAACATTTGAGGACAAATGTTCTTAGGGGGGGGATAATGTAACAACCCCGTAAATTTTTTTCGTACACTTATCGCGATTATATGGAGTCCTAAAGACTTGCGTATGTGTTAAAATTAAGTTAGATGGTGTTCGGAAGTATCCCGTCAATAGTTGTTATGTGTAGGTATTGGAATAATATTTCCAACGATATAAAGTTTGCCCAAAACAGAGGATTATTTCATATAAGCGAGCACATTCGAAATTCTAAACGGTGGCCGGGAAGCCCTGTGAACAGTAATTTCCTGCAGATTTACTGTTCAGAGGCTCCCGGCCACCGTTTTTTTGAAATTTTGAATGTGCTCGCTTATATGAAATACTCCTCTGTTTTGGGGCAAACTTTATATCGTTGGAAAGCTTATTCCAATACCTACACATACAACTATTGACGGGGATACTTCCGAACACCATAAACTTAATTTAACCCATACGCAAGCCTTTATGGACTCACATACAATCGCGATAAGTGTACGGAAAAAATTTACGGGGTGTTACATTCTCCCCCCCTTAAGAACATTCGTCCTCGAATGTTAGCGTAGTTACTCAATTAAGGACATGTACAAGCTTACAATTAACATATCATCATCATAACATACTTGCATAAAAATAAACACTTACTTGTTATTGTTCTTCTTCCGTCTCATGAACTTCCTCCTCATCGTTGAATAGGTAAGGGTACTTAATCTTCTCGCTTCCTCGTGCTTCCCATGTGATCTCCCAACTTGTTGATTCCTCCAAAGTACTTTTACCGATGCTATCTCTTTATTCCTTATCTTTTTAATTTGGCGATCAAGAATAGCAATAGGCATTTCTTCGAAAGTGAGATCTTCTGTAACTTGTACATTTTCCGTAGTAGTGATGTGCGATGGATCTCCGATGTACTTGCGAAGCATCAAAACATGAAATACGGGATGAACTGCTGAGAGCTCTGAGCTAGCTCTAACTCATAAGCAACTTGTCCAAATCTTTGAATGATCTTGTACGGACCCTATGTATCGTGGGACTTAAATTTCCTTTCTTTCCAAACCTCATTACTCCTTTCATGGTGATACTTTCAAGAATACCAATCGTCGATAGAAAACTGTCAAGTCCTCTACTGCTAACATCCGCATAAGATTTGTGTCGACTTTGAGCTGTTTCAAGCCGTTGTTGGATCACTTTAACCTTCTCCAATGCTTGATAAACAAGATCCGGTCCAAACAAGACCGCATCACCGGCTTCAAACCATCCTATTGGCGATCTACACTTTCTTCCATACAATGCTTCATATGGTGCCATTTAGATACTTGAATGATAGTTATTATTGTAGGCAAACTCGATAAGAGGTAGGTGATCATACCAGTTGCCTTTGAAATCTAATACACATGCTCGTAGCATATCTTCAAGTGTCTGGATGGTACGTTCTGCTTGTCCGTCCGTTTGAGGATGAAAAGCCGTACTTAGATTTACTTGTGTCCCCAAACTCCTTTGAAAAGACTTCCAAAAATTCGCGGTAAATTGGGCTCCTCGATCGGATATAATGGAAATTGGAACTCCATGTAACCGAACGATCTCCTTAATATACAACTTCGCATACTCTTCCGCCGTATAAGTTGTCTTAACTGGTAAGAAGTGCGCAGATTTGGTAAGCCTATCAATGATCACCCATATGGAATCAAATTTCCGATATGTACGAGGCAAACCCATGATGAAATCCATATTGATCTTGTCCCACTTCCAGACTGGAAGATCTATACATTGCATGTAACCACCGGGTTTCTGGTGTTCTACTTTGAATCTTTGACAATTCGGCCATTCAGCTACAAATACGACAATATTCTTCTTCATGTCATTCCACCAATATATTGTTTTCAAATCTTGATACATCTTAGTCGACCCTGGATGGATGGAATACCTTGAACAGTGTGCTTCTGTCATAATTCTCTTTCTTAGCTCAACTACATCAGGTACACATAAACGATTCTGACACTGAAGCACTCCTTCTCGCGTAAGCTCAAATGCCTTTGTCGTGCCACTCTGCACATCCTCCTTAAGCTGCAATAAAATTGGATCTGCATACTGCTTCTCTTTCACTTCAGCTATCAATGAAGATTCCGCTGCATTACGTACAATAACCTCTTCATCTGGAGTCTCGACAAGTCGAACTCCCAAATTATCTAGTTGGTGAAGATCCTTAATCATCCCCTACTTTTCTATAGATGCCATTTTAGACTTACGACTCAGTCCATCCGCTACCACATTCGCTTTCCCTGGATGATACAAGATATCAACATCGTAATCTTTCAACAATTCAAGCCATCTCCGCTGCCTCATGTTTAGATCTTTCTGACTGAAGATATATTGCAGGTTCTTATGATCGGTATATATGTCAACATGAACCCCATATAAGTTGTGGCGCCATATCTTCAAAGCAAATACAACTGCAGCTAGCTCAAGATCATGCGTGGGATAATTCCTCTCATGAGGTCGCAACTGTCTAGAGCCATAGGCTATTACTCTACCATGTTGCATTAGTACGCATCCTAAGCCAATTCTCGAAGCATCACAGTACACTGCATACCCTTTTGTGCCTTCAGGAAGTACCAATACCGGTGTATAAGTCAATTTTCTCTTCAGATCTTGGAAACTCTTCTCACAGGCATCATTCCATTGAAACTTGAAGACTTTATGCGTCAACTTAGTCAAGGGTGCAGAAATAGAAGAAAAACCTTCAACAAACCTTCTATAATAACCTGCCAACCCGAGGAAACTACGAATCTCCATAGGCGTCGTGGGTCTTGGCCAATTCTTCAGAGCCTCAATCTTCTGAGTGTCAACTTTTATGCCTTCACTGGATACAATATGGCCCAAAAATGCCACTGACTTGAGCCAAAACTCACATTTAGAAAACTTCGCATACAACTTACGATCACGAAGAATCTGCAACGCCTGTCTTAAGTGATTAACATGGTCCTCTTCTGATCTAGAGTAGACCAGAATATCATCTATGAAAACTATCACGAACATATCTAGAAACGGCTTAAACAACCTATTCATCAGATCCATAAAAACTGCGGGTGCATTTGTCAGCCCGAATGACATAACCAGGAATTCATAATGACCATACCGTGTTCGGAAAGCTGTCTTGGGTATATCTTTATCCTTGACTCTCACTTGATGATAGCCTGATCTCAAGTCAATCTTGGAAAAACATTGGGCACCCTGCAACTGGTCAAATAAATTCATCAATTCGGGGAAGAGGGTATTTATTCTTGATAGTCACCTTATTCAGTTGCCGTTAGTCAATACACATCCTCAGCGAACCATATTTCTTACGCACAAACAATACTGGTGCTCCCCAAGGGGACATACTAGGCCTGATGAATCCCTTCTCTAGCAAGTCTTTCAGTTGTTCTTTCAATTCTCGCAACTCTGTTGGTGCCATTCTATAAAGAGGAATTGAGATTGGCTGTGTGTATGGAAAATATCAATACCAAACTCCACTTCTCGTTCAGGAGGTAAAACCTGGTAGTTCTTCAGGATATACATCAGGAAATCATTCACAACCGGAATGGTCTGAAAAGTTGGTGGCTCTGCTCTGTATCCCTTACTCTAACAAATGGTATATGTACCCCTTGAAAATCATTTTTCTTGCTTAAAGTTAGAAATAAATCTACCCTCTCAGCGTGCCTACATTACCCTTCCATTCAAGGACTGCCTCATTGGGAAATAGAAATTACACCTTCTTAGAACGGCTATCTACTGTAGCATAACAAGACGCTAACCAATCCATGCCCATAATAACATCAAAATCTACCATTTCTAACCTCAACAAGATCGGCCCATTGTATCACTGACCACAAATATTCACAACACAATTTTGATAAACATTCCCCCCCCTTGCTATAAGAGATTCCCCCACTGGCGTTTGATACTTCAAATGGCTTGGCTAATAATTCGGGTGTTCTCCGAACCTTCCGCAAACCAAAGGAGTAGCATACGATAATGTAGAAACAGGATCAATTAAGGCATACACATCAAATGCAAAGATGGACAACGTACCTGTAACCACGTCTGGAGAAGCCTCTAAATTCTGCCGATCTGCTAGGGCATACACACGGTTCTAGAGCTCCGCTAGAACTAGTTGCTCCTCTATCACCTTCTACCGTGACCCATAGGTTTGTGTACCCCTACTCAAAGGAGGCACCGATGATGACGCAACAGCTGATCCGGTAGGTCGTGTTATACCACCTGTGGTCCTGCGTGGGCAATCTCTAGCCATATGCCCCGGCCTACTGCACCAAAAGCAATTGTTCATTCCAAGCCGACATTCGCCAAAGTGAAATCTTCTACATATGGAGCACGGGTGTCGTGGAGGTCTCAATTGACTCATACTCCTTTGCCCTTGATACCCCACTGTTCGCGAATTCTGATTTTCACTGCTTTGCCCGAACTGATTACCTCTGAACCTTTGAAATTGCGGTGGAGCACTAATTTCAGGATAAGAAGATAACGGGCTGGGCAATCTATGAGAGAACGAAGGCCTAAGACCTCCCTGAGATGCCATAAACTGCCCTATAGCTCTGGCCCGCTTAGAATATCCTTTTTCCGATTCCTGGGTTCTTCTTCTTTGCCTCTGATCTTCCATCTTCTGAGTGAAAGCTTGTATCCTCAATATATCCATGTCCTTGTTCAAAGCAGCAATGGTACAATCTCTAACCAAGTATGGTTCCAATCTATCCACATAGTGATGAACTCTGTCATCCATAGTAGCTACCCACATTAGAAGCATATCGAGACAAGGAGTTAAATCGAAGACTATACTCTCTTACACTCATATTACCCTGACGAAGATTTAAGAATTGATCTGCACGGGCCTGACGAGTCCTCAAATGGAAGATAATGATCAATAAATGCATCTTTGAACTCTCCACGTAGTTGGAGGTGCATCAATACCCCTAGGTTGTTTCCAATCCTCGTTCCACAATATAGCCTCTCCTTTCAGTCTATATGCTGCCTAGCTCAACCATCTCTTTACCGGATCTGTGCATAACATCTAGAGCCCTTTGGGTTTGATCGACCAAAGTCCTGCGGGTCTTCATTAATATCTAATGCGAGTAAAAGTAGGAGGATCCAATGTCAGAAAAGTTTGTGTCGAAGGCTAGCTGCTCTATCTGTACGACTAGAGCCCGTTGGTAGGAATAGCTTGCCCTTGAACTTGACTGGCAACTATACGCGTCAAAAAGTTGTACTGCATCCCTCAAATCTCGATCAACAACATTAATAGATGGCCCTTCCGGAGGAGAAGAAGCTCCTGATATATGCTCAACTTGAGACTCACTTTGTTTAGCTTGTGTCGGTGGTGACTTACTAGTACCTTCTCCGGCCACTACATCCACTCACTTCCACTTATTCTTTCTCCTTATAACCGGCATCGTTACTATAAAAAAAAAAAACAATTGGATTAAGCGATCGATTATGACTTTATCTCTAATATGGGCTCTATTGCACAATCTAAGAAATGGAGAGTGGAAACAATCCCTAAATGTCCAATAGCCTCCTGTTTATAGATGTGGTGCACAACACACCGATAAACGAGATTCTACGTAGACACGGCTTTGTAAACTCACTAGGACGAACTTCTCTGATACCACTTTTGTCATACCCCAAATCCCATTGGAGCGGACTGGCACCCGTAGCCGAGGAGGCCCGGGAGAACCCGTTCATAACCTATACTTTCACATTTACATTACTTATGAAAATTAGAAATTTGGGCAGCACTTCGTTGCAAATAAAAGAAAACAGTACCTGTATCAGCCCAGCAGACACGCATAAATATATATCTAAACAGTAATTGGCCGTCAGAGCCATCACGTCTATCTACCAAACACTCCTATGGCTGTACAATATGTCTACAAAAGCCTCTACATAGATACACAACTGAGTTAGGGTCGGGACAAACTCCCGCCCACAAAAGACTTTTATACAAATACCAAAAATACATGTAGAAACGACTTGGGATGCCCCGAAACAACTGGAGCTCACCACTAACAACAGAATGTCCTGGCTCTTACTGCGGAGGTGTACGACCTGAAGTACCTGTTCCTGCAGGCATGAATACAGGTCCCCTGTGAGGGATGTCAATACGGAAATATGTACTGAGTATGTAAGGCAGTGAGTATCAAGATAAGATACAAAAGATTAACAGAACCCAAATACCAGTGAATAAACAGTATGAGTAGACTACACTTAAAAGAGCTGATGGGGTACCTGCACATTACTTTCATATCATTACTTCCCCGTAATCCTTATCAATACATAACATATGTCATACAATGGTGCAACTGATCAGTGGTACTAATACAATAAATCAGGGAACACCCCTGGAATAGCATGTATATACATAAACTTAATAATACAATGGCCAACTGATCAGTGGTACTAATACAATACATCATATCCTCAATTTAAATACAGGACATTCCATTCTTAATTCAATTAATCTTTGAGATTGGTTACTTTGTGGTCACACCTTATGGAACTTGAAACCATGATACCTCAATAGGAAAAACACGTGAATAGGTAATCAATTCATGAAAATGAAGTAGAAGAATCATGGATACCTCATTAAACCATTTCGGAGTCAACAATAGTACATGGACATTTTTTTTGACTAGCGGTACCTCTTAAAGGTGAAAACAAGTTCAATTGGTGGTTGTCGAAGTTCATATGATGTTATTATGTGTCATGTGTTATAGGATAATGTTGGAAGCTTACTTGAGAGTGTCATGGGTCATTATTCATGCCAATGATTAGATAGAGTATGTCTTACATACCTTGATATAACCACTTCAATACAAGTCCAACTTGACTTCCCGTACTCTTCGAACACTTATCTACAATAAGTCATTTGTGGCAAACTAGTATTAGCAACCAAACCTTACCGTTTAGGTATTAACTTCAACAAATAATGTCTAGGAAGTAATCCTTTAACTCATCAATAAGTGTGCTACATACATCCTCTTATACTCTTATTACATTCACATATCATGCATTTTCATGAAATATCCCTCAACATCATTCTTAGCCTTTATTTCCCTTCTTAATCACCATCCAATACCAACATGATCACTAGGCATACATAACCACTAATATAATGATATATCACCACAATTAATCCTCCATAATCCAATACAACAACTTCCATAATTTACTACTAACAATTTATACAAAACAATTCATAACTATGTTTCTGGTTATCTTCCAACATCAAGACAATACTCATAATCCTTTATCAATACTTATTCATGGATAAGAATCAAGAATAAACAATATTCATACCTTAACAATGAACTCTTGCATTTAGAATCCTCCTTAAATAACCATGGTGTGCTTCTCGAAGCTTTTGAGATGGTAAACACAACTACGGAACCAATTCGAATTTTCTACGGTTGAATCACAAAATATTTGAAGTTGAAATTAGGCTAGGGTTTCACCTTCTCTTAATAAATGGATCATATATGATATATATGAGGCTAAGTGTAGGTTTATAAAGACCCATTTTCATCCAAGAGGTAATAGAAAATGATCATTTTGCCCTAAAAATTTAAATAAATCCTAATCTGTCCCCAGGGGACAGTTTTGACAGGCTGAAGTAAATCGATCATAACCCTTTGCTCCGGTATCGGATTTGGGTGAAACCAATTGCATTGGAAAGATAATTCAAAGGGATTTCATTTTCATATAAAGTATACCACCCAGTTCTTCCTGTACAAGGAGTTATGGTCGTATAAAGTTGACCCAAAAATCTGTCCCACAATTCTGTTTTTTTTTTTGGATAGGCTGCAGTAAAACGGGTATAGCTCCTTACTCAGACATTGGATTTGGATGAAACCAATTTCATCGGAAAGAAGACTCTCGGAGATTTTCGTCGATATATATCGGATCACACAGTTCTTTTTGTACAAGGAGTTATGATCGTTTAAAGTTGATCCAAAAAAAATAATTGCCTAGCTGCAGTAATTTTCCTGCAGATTTACTGTTCACAGGCTCCCCGGCCACCGTTTTGAAATTTCGAATGTGCTCGCTTATATGAAATACTCCTCTGTTTTGGGCAAACTTTATATCGCTGGAAAGCTATTCCAATACCTACACATACAACTATTGACGGGGTACTTCCGAACACCATAAACTTAATTTAACCCATACGCAAGCCTTTAGGACTCCATACAATCGCGATAAGTGTACGAAAAAATTTACGGGGTGTTACACAAAACTTCTTGAATTTGGGTCAGGAGTATACCCAAGGAGAGGAGTGATCATGCCCCGATATACCAATTTTTTGAATAAACTGGAATATGACTCTCCAATAGGTGTAAAGCTATCCCTCGACTTCTGCCTCATTTCATTATTTGGCTTGGACCAAAAGTCTGGCCTAAAAGGGCTTCAGTATGTTTGTGGAGTTTAAGGATGACTATGAGGAGTTGGTGCACGCCATTTTGGGTACGAAGGAGATTAAACATATGGTTGTGTATTGTATACTGGATATGACGGTGGAGGAATGGAGTATAATGGATTTTGGGAGTGATTCTGTGGATCTTAGGCATAAGCTTGGGTTTGAGCCTGTGGTTAACGATGGTATGGTCCTCTTGCCCGTGCCTGTTGTCCAACTACAATGGAAGATGCATCTTCCTCATACTCCTTCCCTCCGACACTTCCCGAACCTTTTTGAATTGCTTGAGTAGTCGCTTTCAATGTTGCAAAACTCATAATGCGGCCGGTCTTAATTCCATCCCTCTATCATCTCCCCCATTTTGAGGACCTCAATAAATGGCTTACCTAATGCAGGGTAACAAGTGATGATAATATGTTTCATCCTGCGCTTGAATAAATACCTCTACTATCTTACTTTCTTTCATTGACAATTTCACCCTAGTAGCTCGTTCACGCCATCTAATCGCATACTCTCTAAAAGTCTTAGTACTCTTTTTCTTCATATTAGTTAGGGATTTCTCATCAAGAATCAACTCTACATTGTATTGGAATTGTTGCACAAATTCATTAGCTAGGTCATCCCAACTCATCCACTTGTTGATGTTTTGGTCTGATATAATTTAATAATAATTGATCTTATGATATTGAAGGGGTTACAGCTGTATATATAGAGAACTGAAGAATAGCTAATTACAGAATAACCCCCAGATGTATTTAATAATTATATATGTAGTCTATTATCCCCCCGCAAGCTGATCAGCGGTAACGAGGG